>CAUYPK010062919.1:0-78598 GCA_963574355.1 Loris lydekkerianus
AATGGCCTCAGTGCCACTCCCTTCAATCCCTTGGTGACTGGAAGGAGAGGAAGTGGAGAAATGGGAAACCTGTCCTCTTAACAAATCTCTCAGGTGTACTTGTACCTGGGAAGCAAGTTTGTTAAGAGGCAAAGCTCAGAGCAGGGGAGAAACAGCTCAGAGAGGGAGGAGTGGACTGCTGGCACTCAACAACCATGACTACCCACCAAGTGTGGCTCTAAGGCTTTCCAGTGATAACTGTTGCTTTAAGTCCCCCACCGCCAGGGTCAGTGCTACTATTGGTGGGCATGGGCCATCCGCCACACTGATTTTAAGAGATTCACTCATTTACTCAGGCTCTGTGGGTACAGGGAGGGGGGATATAGCAGATAAGGCAGACACTTCCGCTTTCAGGGAAAGAGAAGCCTGAGGAAGCTGTGAAATGTTAGGAAAGGCATGAAAAAGAATCAGTGGGTTTGTGACATATTGAATTATCAAGGGGGAATGCTGGCAGCTCTCTGAGCAGCAGACCTTGTGAACACAGGTCCCTTCCTGGGCTCAGTGACACGGAGGGCTTCCTTGTAGGACTTCTCAGCACCTTTAATGGGATGGCGTACCTTCTGAATCTCTAAATCTGGCTGGTTGTCAGAATCCTCTGGGAAGCTCCTCAAAAAGATAACACACCACAGACCTGGGACTTTGTGATGAGGGCTAATCTTACTGGGTGGAGTTAAGTGATATCTCAGAGTGGTTTTGATTTGCATTTCTCTGATGGTTAAATATAATGAGTATTAAAAAAAAAAAAAAGGAAGAAAGAAAGAAAGAAAAGAACAGGTAGGAATGTAGTAAGGAACATATATATGGACAACTCTCTTAGGTTACTATAATTTCAATGGATCCAGGGAATTAGGGAAGTTTCTGGAGAGAGGTATTGGGACAAGGGAATTTTTGTTTTCATGTGAATGTTTTCTTTAACTCCACAAATGACACAAAAGAAAAAGAGCTATTGATGATGCAGGATAACACCTACAATGTTGAAATCCCTGAGTTGATTAGAGGGGATGGCGTCTAGATCACAAATAAAGGGTCTTAAATAGAAATAGGAGCATTTCTTTTTCTGTAATATGTGTGAAGTCAAAGAAAAGTGCCTTGGTAGACCTGGGACAGAAATAGGAGATGTGCTTTTTTGGATAGCTATCACTTTCTAAGTGCAACATTAGGAAAGTGTTTACGCTGAATATATGTAAGAAATAGAAGAGTTGAAGTTTTACATAGAAAGATAGGAGGTAAAGTGAGCTATATTGTAGATTGGAATTTAGAAGTTTTAAATAAATGTAGTACTACCCACTTGAAATTTGTGTGCCTAAGTAAGACCAGGATATATAAGTCATATATTTTCTCTAGTAATTATCTCTTGCTTCCCGTTAATTTTCTCTGTGATTTTCTAATGTTCTCTTCCAGTTTCTTGATTTACGCATTAATATAAAGGAACTCTGCTATTTTTTTCTTACTCATGGATTCGTTCGATACAAATTTTACTTTTGTTCTCAGCTTGACTTTCTGCATCATGTGTCCATCTTATGCTGACATTTTCCATATTAAATTTTACAGATATCAAAGTTTATAATCTGAAGAGTTTATATGTCTTTAAATTTGGCAAGTAATGATTTTCAGTTTTTCCTTTATTTGTTTCCTCCACAATCTTTATTATGAAATTGTTCCATGTTAGACATTTTAAAATGACAGCCTGCTGGAACAGGGTAGAAACCACTGAAGGATTCCTCTGGCTTCACACCCACAGGGTTTGAGGTTGGTTTTCTTCTCCTCAGGGATGAACCCTGGGAGGCCTGAATCTGCAGAACTCCAGTCTCTCTGCTTTGCCATTGCCTGTTGGTAGATTTAATCTTTGATCTTTGAGAGTGTATTTAAGATAAAGTCCTCAAATCACTTCAATTACTGGCATATTTTATTCTCATCTAGTAAATCTTAAGCTTTTGAATAGTTTATTCCACTCAAATTGACCTGGAGAACTTTGCATTTCGAAGATAGCCTGTCCTAATGAGTTCATTCCTCATTCCAATCTCCTCAGAAGATACCCAATTTCAGAAAAAAATGAAGAAATACGTAGTTAAATCTTCAAGTGTTGGCCCTGGAATTACTAATCTACAGTAAGGGAGAAAGCTTCAATGAGTGAACCATGTCTGTGTTGCCTGCCTTTCTCCCTTCAGGAGCCACAGAACAGCTCTGTTTGCTTCGACATCATCCCTGTTTAACTTCTCCTCTCTGGAAACACCATTCCATAGAACAATCAGGTTCTGGATCAATCAATCTTTTGCTCAATCATTTAACCAGGGGAAAGAAAAAAAGTCACATTGCATTGTTTTCCTTTGCTGGTGTGTCATGATTACAACAGGAATTACAGGTCGGTTTCTCTCACAAGGTTTTTCTCACAATGGAATTTTATTGGTAAAGACTCCAGAATCAACATCCCTAATGGAATAAAAATACAGACTTTGTTAGTGGGAGACCTTGAACTATCACAGAGGTCTCACCCAGTCTTAACAGCAGCACTAAATCTGGGTGGTGCTTGCAGAGTTATTCCAAATTGGAATGAGGGTTCTGGGACTTGACACTGCCAAGAGAACTGATCACGGCATCTGGACTAGACCTAGAAGAAGGTAATGACGTTGTGACAAGCAGCTCTGTCAGCCCACGGCAAGCCCTGGAAGTGACTCAGCTGAGAGCTAACTGGAAGACTGAGTGTTTCAAACCGAGAGTGCAGGAGACGTAGTGAGAAAAGAACACACCAGGGCACTTATTACAGTTTGAAAAGATTTTTGGTTTTAAGAGGGTTATTTTGTGACTGTCCTTATGAAACCTAAATCTTCTCCAACTATTTCTCTTAAATAGACCATATCTAGAAAATTTTTCCATATAATTTTTCTGCCATCATTCCTGTGACGGATGAAAAATATGTAAATGCAAATGCTATGCTATCTATCTAGTTTTTTAAATTATGTTAGTAAAAGAGCAGCACCTGAGTTCTGATCTGTAGTTTTGCAACATAAATTTAACACAAAAGTTCTTTTTTTTTTTTTTTTTTTTTTTTTTTTTGTACCAGAATGTTTATTGCAGCCCAATTCATAATTGTTAAGTCATGGAAAAAGCCCAAGTGCCCATCGATCCACGAATGGACTAATAAATTGTGATACATGTACACCATGGAATACTATGCAGCCTTAAAGAAAGATGGAAACTTTTACCTTTTCATCTTTTCTGAAGCATAATTCGGCAACATATTCTCAAAATGTATGAAATGTATATTTTGACTCAATCAGCATCTTGAAATTTCTTCTAAGGAAGCAATGATTTGGAAATTAGTAATTTCCAAAATGTATTCAAAACTTATAATTTAGAAACCATAAATTATTGATCACATAAATTATGGGCTCACTATAGTGCAATGCTATATAAGTTCTTAAAAGGAAAGAAAATATAGGTTATGCAAATACATAAACTTATGTTCCCATTAGATATTTATTTGTACATAAATATAAAATGACCAGAAGCGAAAAATGCTTATCATCTGATATTGATTTCTAAATTATCTTATTTGTGAATTTTCTCTAGTTGTCACTTTTCTAGCCCTGTTGTTTATGATCTAAAAAACCCCATGCATCATCTTTATATTATCTGTGACCATTGCCAGCAAGTGTTTTCTGCAGAGCCAATTGACATTAATACCTCAATGAAATTGTATTTAACTTAATGGTGGATTTGGGCCACAAGTAAACCTTCCTTTACACAAAATAAAGGAAACTAACAAAATTTAACAGTAAATCAGTCAATACTTAGGCACCACAAAGTAAAAAGTAAGTTTAAATAATATTAATAGCACACTGATTTTTAAAATTATATTTATTTGTCCTAGTAGATAAATAACCTATTAATAGTACATTTATTAGACATGTAAACAGTATGTATTTAATCACCAAAATAATATTCCATTGTAATATGGATATGAGAAAATAAGTTATGACCAAAAGTTTTACTCTCTAAAATTTGGTTATTGTAATCTGAAGCAGATAATTTCAAGATACTAAATAATAACTTAGTAGCTAAAGAAAAAAAAATATGCAAACATTGCATAGATATGTTACATATGAACCCTATTTATCTTAGCTAGTAACAATAAAAAAAGAATTGTATCTATATATTTTAAGCCCACAGATGAACATTTATATTTATTTTGCAGGGAAATAAAGTATGAGCTCCATGAAGATTGCAACTTAAATTTCTCCTAGTTGCCCCCTGCTGGGAATTTGGGGACTTTTGCAACCTGAAAAACAGAAGTCTTTTAAACTTATACCTATTCCAGAAGTGGAGATTTGACCTTAAATGTGTACAAAGAGAAGTGAAATGTTGAATGAGAATCTGAGTCATTTTGCGTAAAAAGCGAGGTACATGCAAACTCACACAGGGCTGTAAGTCTGAAGGCCATCATGGTACACCATTTGTCTATAAAAATTAGCAATTTGGCCAGGGCCAGCTTTTCATGCCAGTAATCCCAGCACTTTGGAAAGATGAGCAGGAGCATCCCTTAGCGGCCAGGAGTTTTGAATCTTGTCAGTGCCATATAGCAAAATCCCTTTTCTACAAAAATAGCCACCTGTGTTAGCACATGCCTGTAGCCCTAGCTGCCCAAGAGGCTAAAGTGGGAGGACTGTGTGAGGCCACTGTGCTCCAGCCGGGGAAACAAAATGAGACTTTGTCTCTAATAATAAAAAAAAAAAAAAAAAGAAAAAAAGAAAAAAAAAAAGAAAAGAAAAGAAAGAAATTAGGGATCTAAGAATATGGAGTTAAACTTTATTGTGGAGATGTAGGGATAATTGTGATAGGAAGTGTTTTCTCCCCATATACTCTTTAATATTATTTTTTTTTAAAAAGAATAGCAATGCAGATACATGAAAAGCACGAGCAAAAGTGAAAATTATTTTGTAGACTAGAGTTCTTAGGATGGCTTTTTAGGACTTTTTTTTAATCTTACAATTTTTACTTTAAACTACAGAAAATAGAAACTGCTTAAATATCATGAATGACTCAAAATCTTTAGGTGACACTAAGTTTAAATCAGAATTAGAAACTTTTTTTTTTTGCTTGAAGTGTACCTTGAGGACATTCTAGAGATTGTCATGGGAGCAATGTCTGTCATTGTCACTCACTGTGTTTTAGGAGAGAGGAGAAATGAGCACAAATCTATCCCTATGGCAAGACAAAGCTGGGTGACTTCTTTGACCCTGAGAAACAAAGGAGCCGTCCATCGATTTTCTAACTACGGTACAACGTCTTCTAGAATTCCGGGAACTGCTACAGATTGTTTAACTTTGTGTTTAACAGATAAGGCTTGGGGCGGTCCCTGTGGCTCAAAGAAGTAGGGCTCAGGCCCCATGTGCTGGAGGTGGTGGGTTCAAACCCAGCCCCCATAAAAAAAAAAAAAAAAAAAAAAAAAAAAAAAGTAAGGCTTGATTCTCTCCAAAATATCTGGAGTTTATAATCGTAAAATTCATGTAAATTTTGTCTATATCCTTCTCTGCCTGTTCTACCTGTTTGATGGCTTCCCAGATTCCATCCCATGGAAGCTTTCCGGTCACGTGAAGGGTGGGGAATACCAGCTGTATACATAAAGACTGAAATGAAATGAGAACACAGGGGCATCTGGAGTTTGCATGTATGAGTCATAGGAAGAAGCAGAATGGTCCTGGTGTGCTTTTATCAACTTACCCACTTAAACATTAGAAACAATTGACTGCACCAAACCAACTGGAATTATTCAAACCAAATACCACAAAGTTTTAGTACCTTAATAAATAAACTAGATGATGATGTAACATAAAAAATGTAACTTACCATTGGTAGATTATAAGATGGGTGAGCAAATACAATTCACAGAATATACTTACAAATATACTTATAGAAAGGTGATCTAGCAACGAGGAAATCTCTGATCAGTCATATTCGACCCTTCATCTGCCCTAAATACAGAATAATGGTATAAATGCCATTGGGACACATTCCTCTCAAACAAAAACAAAAACAAAAATAATGTGTCTATTAGCCTGAAGTCAAGAAACAGCAATTTTCTGAGTACAGATAGAGGTGATCTCACTAGCATCCTGATCTCACTAGCATCATTGTGGTTGGGGAATTGACTGAGAGATGGAAATTTCAAGTCAGTAGAGTAATGGGGGCCAGATCAGTGCAATAGCCCCCAAATCAACATCATGAAGCACAACTGCCCTGTAAGGGCCTGAGTATATGAATGAAGTTATCACAAAACCAACTAAAGAGGAGAAAATGGATGGAAGAGGGCTGGAGGAAAGAAGAGAGAATCGGGGTCTGTCTTACAAACTAGAACTCCAGAATGCATGAATTAAAACAAAACAGCAACTATAACAACAACAACAAACTCTGTGTGTTTCCAGATATGGCCAGCCCTCCGGGGGGTCTTACTTTCCTTTCATTCCTTTCCACCATAGAGAACTGTGGCTGTGACTCATACCAGACTCCTGTCCACGTATGTGTGACCACACATCTTGTGTCAACAGGAATGAGAAGAAATCTCTGCCGCTTACAAAGTAAAGCTCCTAAAATGTGAATGTGCTTTTCGAGCATAATATCTTTCCCTACTTATCTTCTGGATGTACGATAATGTTGGAGATGATAATGTTGTTATATTGGGAGGTATACATGAAGGAAGGAAGCCAGGTTACCTACCAACTAAATAGCTCTTTTGCACTATTACATGAAAAAAAATGTAGGTCGCCTTGGATTCTCAGAACAAAGGTACATGTATTAGAATAGGTAGTAATACTCTAAATACGATAATAATTGGTAGCCCAACAAACAAACTCAGAAAGCAGGAGAATCATTTCCTCCAAACAAGTAATTACCATTATATCTATTTACCTTAGATACAAATAAATTGATTGCATCTATAAACTTTCATGTAATTCACAAAAGCATATAATATAAAATGGAAAATGAAATAAAACTATATGATAAAATATATAATTGTTGAAGTAAAAACAAGCTAGATATTATACATTTTAGACCAGACAGGACATTGAGGGCATTTCTGCCAATTAGAATTTTGGACTAAGGAATCCAGGAGCACTTCATAGAGAAAACCAAAAGTTGAAAAATATGAAAAGCTGTTAAGAAACCTAAGTTCAATTTTAAGTGGTATCCATATGTTGTTAATGATCATTTTAGATATAGATAATTAAGAAAATAGTAGAGAAAAAAATTTGAGCTACTAAATATTGAGGATTGGTTTTATTTTAAAGATGTGATTCTTTCTTTTAAAAGACTAATTCCAGAAGAGAATACATTTGTAAACATTTACCTGAAACATCACACAGTGAAACTGAAAATAGCAAACATGAAAAGAAATTCTTACAAGATATGTTAATGGATGCACAATATCTACAAAAGAATGGCAAAGAGATTGAGATCTCTCTTTGCAGAAATAATATAGACGTAAGATGGAATAATGCCTTAAAAGTACTAAGTTAAATAAACTGTCTTTTACAAGTCTTTAATAGGTTAAACTATCTCTCAAGATTGTTGAATTAGGGAAATGAAGATATTCCAAGATATAAAAAAACGTACTTTTGCTACTCATTGAATTCTCTTTAAAAAATTACAAAAAGAGATTACAAAATAATAAGAAAAATGTCTTTGGCAAATATTACTAAAATACTTGGGTTTACTCTTCAAATATTGTCTATAAACATTAAGCCAATCATTGTGATTTACTAAGTCAAAATAAAATTCTAGACAGCAACATCAATGTTGATTGAAATCAGGTATCTGATTAGTTATAAATTTTAAATTTCTTTATTTCAGAAATTTCATATTTCTATAGCTTTTTTAAAGAAAGCTATAGAAATCTGAATGATGTATAATGTAATGAGATCATTCTTTGCCAATTAGATGAATAAAAAAAAGTTAAAGTCATCATAATATTAGACACTGGTACATAATAGTAAGCATCCTAAAGAATGCTTAAGAGCCTATGCATTAAAACTATCCTTAATTTTTTAAAAAAGTAGTTTTTGTTCCCTGAATGTAATTTAGAAATAACTATCAAGATCCTGAGAATCAACATGTACATTTCTTTCAATAATTCCATTTTATCAGATTAAAATTTTAAAGAGCATTCTGTGGTTGGAAAAAATTAATTATACCTACTGAATGTTTATTTCTTCCTTTCTTACAATGTTGACAATTTCTATGAATTTAAAATCTAGGGGTATCTGTTAATACAGCTGTATTACTATATGCTATTCAGTCATTACAATAAAAATAACATCAAGAAAAATTGTTACAAATAATGTAAACTTGAACATTTTATAAAATCTTTCTATTGTGCAAATAATTACCCAATTATTTTTAAAATTGAACTTTAAGATTAGGAAAATATTATTTCCCAAAATAATTGAGAAGATAGTTTAAACGTGATAACATTCAAATCCTATGTAAGAGTGAATATGATTCTGGGAAATCAGTTTGCCCTTGAATCCCTGGGTTCCATATCTTTGGATTGGTCACTCCCTATCATCAAAAACGTACTTTTACAAAAATCAGCAAAGTTCCAAAAAGCAAAACTAGAATTTGCCCATGCTGAGCAGTACATTGAACTCATACAAGTGAAGTGATATATAAGCATCACATTAGTACTGGGAAAATGTTGGAGCTAATAAATATTGAGGATCTGTTCTATTTTAAAGAAAGACATGCATATAATATAAGTAGCCTAGAGATGATTGAAAGTATAAGGGAGACTGTGCATAGGTTACATGCAAATTCTCAGACTTGAGCAGCTACATGTTTCTGTATCAGCATGGGTCCTGGAACCAATTTCCCAGGGATTCTGAGGGGTAACTGTATTTTTCTGGTCATATGTTAATTATCTTCAATCTCTGTGCGTTAATATACCTTTTATTAATAAGATAAAATGCATATACAGTAGGTTTTTATTCTAATTTTCTGAACTTTTGTCCTAATAGGCTTGGGACAGTTACTAGATCATCCGTGTTTGGTCACCTCTGCCTATCAGTTCTAGGCAAGTAACTGTGCAGCATATATACCATGCTACCGCTCCTACAAACACCACTTTCTTGGACAAATCGATAGGCATCACATTTGTGGAAACAGGATAAGAAGCTAATGAGCTATATTACCATTGCAAGCAGATTATTTTTACTAGAATTTCACAAATCAATAAATATTTCACATGTTGACTTAAAAACCCAGTTGCACTTTAATTTAAAAATATTACTGTTAAAGATGCATTTTTCCTAAAATGTCCAGAAATGCTTGCCATTATTTATTTTTTCATAAATATGTATTTCAACACATAAATATTTGAATCCTATGTTACTATGTTACCAAAATATAAGTTTTTACCCTAGTTTATTTCTATCTTAATACATTAACATATACAAAATGTTTGATTAACTGCTTCCTTCTTTTCTCACTCAAGACTATACCTTCTCTCTTCTTTGTTCTTTGTTCAGAAACATACCTACATCAAATTTGAAAAATGTATTTATAGTAAATTTTTAATATATTCCAATGATTTTAAGGGATTCCCTTATCACCAGAGTATACCCAATTAAATAGCTGGCTTATGATTACAAAGATGCAAATGTCCATAAAGAGTGCTTGATCAAAAGTGGTCTGTGCTAAATATCGCAGATTGCTAAATTGTTTCAAATTGCTAGAAACCCACTATCTTTAGATAATAACATATACTAAGAAATAATTGGCTTGACCCCCGTAGCACAGTGATTACAGTGACAGCCACATACACCCAGGCCAGTGGATCCAAACCCAGCCTGGGCTAGCAAAAACAACAATGACAACTGCAACCAAAAAATAGCTGGGTGGTGGGGTGGTCACCTGTAGTCCCAGCTACGTGGGAGGCGAGGCAAGAGAATCGCTTAGCCCAAAAGTTGAAGTTTGCTGTGAGTTGTGATGCCACAGCACTCTACCCAGAGTGATGTAGTGAGACTCTGTCTCAAAATAAAAAATAAAAAATAAAAAAATCATTACACTCACATACCATATTCTATATTTAAATATTCAAAATATTTATTAAACCTCTAGAGCTAGGAGAATTCATTCATTCCTTATTTTTAACCTATATCCTAAAGTTGTATTTTTAAACAATGAAAAAACTTAACAGTAATTTAAAATGCATCCCTAGAGCTGAATTTTAGGATGTATGAGGGTTAATGGATCTCTTCTTTTACTTGCTAAATAAAATGTGTCCCGATGATGGTTACCATTTCTTAATTAAGAATCCCCTAAGTGCCGTCCAAATGTACAGAATTTATTCTCTTTATATTATTGGAATGGGAATTTTGCCAATGAATAAAACATCTTATTCTGAGGCAAAATGGAAGCTAATATTTTAAATCTTGATGAGAAATATCATTTCTTGAACTTGTTTAATAATACTCCTATAATATAATAAAGAGCAAATCAGGGTAATGCCTAACCTGACTTTCACTAGGGGAACTAGCTGAAATCTGAAATGATCACTTCTTAAGGAAAGTACAGACCCTTTGTTGGTGGAGAGGAAATGTGCATGAATGCCTCATATGTGTACACATGTGTGTGTACAGTGTGTTTATCACTATTGTTGTTCTCATATGAAACCATTGTTGCTCTTGGACAACAAGAGTTGTCCTAGAGTTGTCATAAGGGAAGGTAAGCATATTAATTCAGTTTTTTTGAATGACAAAAATTATCAGAGGCTTCATAGGGAACAGCTTTTGAATAAGATATTAAGTACTAGATGAAAATACTTCGTAGAGCTTAACATGACAAAATATTGGCTCAGTGTTTGGTTGTTTTTTTCATCTAATTTTTCTTTAAAATGAAATGTGAAGTTTTTAGAACATCCTTGATTGTAAGAAAAACATTGAAAATGTGAGTAAATGACATTGCCACAACTCCTTTGTAGACATGGACTAAGTTTTAAGTTCGGCTAGTTTCTGAGTCATGATTCTCTATGTCTTTCATGTCACCCCCAATTATTATTTGTATATATATCATTGGGAGTAAATGGGTTGATATTTCAAACAGTACTGGTCACTTAAAAGTACTTGATATACAGCTGTTATATTAAAGTCACATTCAAAATTGTTTCATCTTTTCATAAGTTGTTTAATTTGAGGTTTTAATTTGTTATTGAAAATGTTCCTTTTTTTCAGTGGAAAAGTTAAGATTTACGATGAATTTTTTGCATTTTTTTCTTATACCCAGAAAATAAAGGCAATTGAAATACATGATTATTAACAAACATATAATAGTAAGGAATGAGACAGTAATGAATTATAACTTTATTTGAATGCTTTCCATTGTTGCCAAGTTACATTGGCAACTTTTACTTAAGATATGATTTAGATTTTGGTTCTTTCTTGAAAAGGTAAATTTTAGTATTGCAGTACTCAGGACCAATATGAAGATAAGGGGGTTTTTCCTTTAAATCATCTCCTGGCCTAGCTTACTCACCTTCTCTACATTAACCATCTACTTAAGAATTATGTGCTTAAAACTTTAGCACCCATGTAATAGTTAAAATGACAGTTTGAGTTTTTACAATAATCTGAATTTTTTTTAGCTAATATATGCAAGATATATAGGAAATGGAAAATCCCAAGGAGCGAAGAACAAAACCTTCCACGATCACAAGGAGTTAATAGTGTGATATGTCCTTCTAGGTCCTGCATGTACACACACAACATCTTATTTTCTGGGATTCAGATTGGACAGTCTACATCATGAATATTTACCAATCCAAAATCCCAAAACCATGTAAGTATTTTGATACCCAAGAATATACTACACTAACTCAAACTGTTTGGAAAAAATGTAATCCTGTCTTTCTTGGGATGAATATTTCATAGAAGATAAAATCGCCACAGGCCTTTGGAAAAAAGGCAAAGTTTCAAGTAAAAGACTGCAGCGACGGACAAAGGCCTTACCTGGACTAAAAGGCGAAATGAGCCCCAGACCAAGAGGGGTGGAATGGATAGCATTACATAATACTGTTTGCAATTAAGCCTTGGAGTAGCACTTACCTGATCACACTTACCTGATCACAAATGAGCTCAGACTAGCTTAGGCAGAGACAAGGGTAGATCAATGGACTTCCACAAAGAAATAAATGGGCTCTTTCTTATTTGCTATTCATAGAGAACAAACAACAACAGCAAGAACAAATCAAAAGCAAAATATTTTTTAAAATGTTTCTCACTGGTCTGGCTCAAGTATTGCACACTTATTCCTTGAACAACCCTTGTGAGTAGCAACAGCAAATAGGATTGATTTGGCCGGATCGTATGTAAAACACTGACTAAGGATTTAGTCTATTACTAGAGAAGAAAAAGAAAATGGAATGTGTAGAGATCCAATATTCCAGACAACAAACATATAACAATCAAAGGGAAAAAGTCGAAGTAATAGAAAAGGCCAGTTGGGTTATGTGTAAGGAAAATGTGTCTGATAAAGGCTCTGTGGAGTACAGAAATAAATGTGATACATCTGATTAAGAGTAAATGCACAGTGTATGCAAGTGAGGGAAAGTAAGAAATGATAATAACTACATAGTCATGTCAAATCATAGATAATAGAGGTATTATTTGGATTTTTTGCTGGTAGCACAAATTAAACTTTGGGACAGACACATCTCTCAGGGATTCTGTCCATAAAAGAAAACATATTAATTTTTTAAAAAATTATAAGTAACAATGATACATTATTAGTGACTCTGAAAACATCAATCTCTTAAAAAATTTAAAAAAATACATTTTATATATACTGTTCTCATTATTCCAAGGAAAGAAGAACCTGTATTAAAATGCATGTGACTGTTCTTCCAGAAAGCATGGGGGGTGGGGGGGAGCATTAAAAACCCTGCACTCAGTAAAGCTTGTGTGTTTTGTTAGCTCAAGAATGAAACGTTCCAGCAATGACATGTTCTTGGATATAATAATTCCTGGTACAGTTCACTCTCATATTAGGAAGGCAAAGTAATTTATTGTAAATTAAGTTTATTTTTATATTTTGAAATATTTAAATAAGCAAAGTTTGGGGTTACTACAGGAAAAAAATCATTCAGTCTCTTTTAAACTAAATATTATATGAATAAAATGCAAAATATGGTCTTGTTATCTAGTAATAAAAATAAAGTAGCTCTTTAACCTAGAATTGTAATAGCAAAACTTACTTAAGAGGAAAAATTGCATTTAAAAACACCAAATTACGTAAGTGGTTTATTAACACATAAGTCATTTATCCCTTTTTAAAGTTCTTTTTAAAGAGATCATTAAGTAGTTCATGGAAATGTGTGCTTCTAAGCTAAATGGCAAAATCTGTTAATATAATGTATAAATGAAATGTTTATGTATTTAGATGAAGCTGTGTTCCAGTTAGACTAGGTTAATAAAGGCTGCTAACGTGTGACGATAATGTGCCTTAGCAGATTTAACAGCTTATAAAATCTATATTTTGAGCCTAGATTTGAAAAAAATTACAAACATTCCCTCAATTAAAACAATTATGGATTTAAATGACTCGTATGATTACAGGTCCTGGTTCTGCCTGCCAAAGGAGAGAATATCTCTGAAAAGGATTGAAGGGAGGGAAATGGAAGGAAATCTCAAGAAACATGGAAGAAGGAAGAATTTTCTAGTTTTCCTGCTAGCTTTTATATCAGAACAAGCAACTCTAAAAATATATCATCATTTTACAACTGTAGAAACTCAAAGATGGCCAAATTAAATGATGTTTTTTCCCCAGGCAATAGTAAATAATGACACAAAACTAGAGCTATCTAGTCTCAATGAAATACTATTTCTGTTGTGTGATATCATCAGTTCTAATTATACATGGCAGAAAATGTTTCAGAGTGTGGTAAGCCAGTGTAGTCAATTTCGTCAAGAAACAGAAACATAAAAATGTGAAAAGAACAAGGGGTAAGTACTATCTTTGGCCTTTAGTTACTTCTGGAGAAGCAAGAAATAGAACTCAGATTTGAAAGAATATAACTAATTGAACTCTACCTCCCA
This sequence comes from Loris lydekkerianus, assembly GCA_963574355.1. NCBI lineage: Eukaryota > Metazoa > Chordata > Mammalia > Primates > Lorisidae > Loris > Loris lydekkerianus. Next base: position 14,124 of record CAUYPK010062919.1, read on the forward strand.
ATCAGTAACATTTGTAATTACTTCTGTGCTACATTGCCTCTCTTCTTCAATTTTTATTAAATAAATCAAAGCATATTAGAAATGTGAAATAATATTTTAAATACCATCAAAGCCTTCTGCGTTAAGACTAGGGAAATAATCAATTTCTTGGAAAGATTTACTTTAGCAGTAAATTAGCAGGTTTCTCAATGACTTTGGCTGGAATAATTCTAGTCATTGTGGTGATTTTTAGTCTTCATGTTTGCCAAAGTGAATTTCCCTTATTTCGCAGTAAGTAATTTATTACATAAATTCAAATTTCAAATTCGTTCTCCAAAATGCTCTTTTACTGAGAACATAACATGTTGTTATACCTACCAAATTTCTCACTTCAGAATTATTTGTGGACTGAAGAAAAGTTTCTGGTATAATTTCACTTTGTTCAGAAATTTGTTGAAGGAATCATCAACCAGAGAAATACATTAATGACTTATTTATTTATTTATTTGCAGTTTTGGCCTGGACTGGGTTTGAATCTGCCACCTCCAACATATGGGACCAGTGCCCTACTCCTTTGAGCCACAGGCACCGCCCATGACTTATTTTTTTTTTAAGTCTAGATAGGATGGAAGATTTTATGATTTTAAAAATAATAGATTAGCTCTGAATAATCCTAAGAATTTAGAATGTAAAAGAAATTAAAAGTGATATTAGACTATCTGTTGTAAGATTTACTAAAAATAGTTATAACTTTTATATCTTGTGAAACAATGTCATGTGTACAATTTAGCATTAATTGAATGCGATTTTTATGGGGAAACTATAAAGGGCAGTCCATAAGCAAGCAAATAACACTTTTTATAGTTAAATGATAATAGATTTTCTAATGATCTCTGATTGATTCTTGTGAAAGGACTTTGTGAATTCATCTTTATTTGAATAGTTTTCAAGAGTTTATTATAGTCCAGGAAGGATTCCAGACCCTTTGAACACTAGTCAAATAAGGAACCGCCTGCTCCTAAGAAGCTAAAGAGTTAAGCAGCGAAAATAGTGTGTGTGTGATGTACAGAATTTTATTTCATTTTAAACAAAAGAAGAAAAGAACAAATTGGTGTGCAGTTTCTGATGCATGTTCGCATTTGAGCAATTAACCATGTACATCAATCAATTAGGTACTCATTAAATTCTGAAAAAGGAGGTAGGGAGAAAAGGAGATGAGATGGGAAGGGAAGAAAAAAAGGATGAAAGGAAAGTAGGAAGGGAGAGGACAAAAGGAAAAGAGAAGCTAAATATGTGATTCCATAACATCACTACATTTCTGAGTATGAGAATCACTGGTAATGTGAAGTTAATGTTTCATTTTTGGTTAAACTATAAAAATGTAATTAATCATATATGGTGTCATTAGAAAAACTTTATGTTGAGCAATTTAACCTTCTTTTAAAGGTTAAGAATTATTATGAAAGTTGTCAGAATCAAAATGGAGTGAATAATGTTAAAAAACACACACACAATCCAGAATCCACAGAAATCAAACTTTTTAATAAGAAAAGAACAAATAATCCCATTTCATTGTGGGCAAGGGCCTTGAACAGAAGCTTCTCCAAGAAGGTAGGCGCCTGGCCTAGAGACACATGAAAAACTGCTCATCTTTGATCATCAGAAAAATGCAAATAAAAACCAATTTGAGATGTCATCTCCCACCGTAAGACTGGCTCACATAACAAAATCCCAACACTACAGATGTTGGTGTGGATGTGGAGAAAAGGGAACACTTCTGTACTGTTGGTGGGAATACGAGCTAATATGTCCCTTTTGGAAGAAAGTACGGAGAATATTTGGGGTCTAAAAGTAGACCTGCCATTAGATCCTGCAATTCCTCAACTAGGAGTATATCCAAAAGACCAAAAATCACTTTATAACAAAGATATTTGCATCAGATTGTTCACTGCAACTCAATTCATAATAGCCAAGTCATGGAAGAAGCCCAAGTGCCCATCGACCCATGAATGGATTAACAAATTGTGGTATATGTATATCATGGGATATTATGCAGTCTTAAGAAAGATGGAGAATTTACCTCTTTTGCGTTTATATGGAAGGAGTTGGAACATATCCTACTTAGTAAAGTAACTCAAGAGTGGAAAAAGTATTCAGTGTACTCAGTACTATTATGAAAACTATTTACAATCACTCACACCTTCTTATGAAGAATAGACCACAACTATGGCCCAGAATGAAGAGGGGGAGATGGGAGGGGAGAAGGGAAATCAGATGGAGGGAGGGTGAATGGTGGGATTACAAATATAATGCTTATTGCAAGGGTACATGTCAGATCTATTAAATATAGAGTATAAATGTCTTAACACAATAATTAATTAAATGAGGTGAGGGATATATTAATCAATATGATTTGAGCATTCCAAATGGTATATGAAATCAGCACATTGTACCCCATAAATGCACTAATGTATACATGATCTACCTCTTTATGATTTAATAAAAAAAAAAAGAAAGAAAGTACACTCACACATACACACACACACACACACACACACACACACACACAAACACCTGAAAAGTAGAGTCTGGAAAGACTATGAAGAAGTATTTATGTATTTATTTATGCCCCCTGGGTAGAGTGTCGTACCGTCATAGCTCACAGCAACCTCGAACTCTTTAGATCAAGAGGTCCTCTTGACTCAGCCTCCTGAATAGCTGAGACTGATTTTTCTGTTTTTAGTAGATACAGGCCTTGTTCTTGCTCAAGTTGATCTCAAATTCTTGAGATCAGGCATTCCCCCCCCCCCCCCACGCCTCCCAGAGTGCTCCCAGAAGTGAGCCAGTGCACCTGGCCCAGAAGGTAGAGTTCTTACACTTGTATGAATGCTTGGTAGCAGAAACTATCACAGCAGACTATGCAAAACGACTTCCTGGTACAAAGCTCATCATACAAAATGTGTAAAAATGCTTCTGCAAGGGCATCTTCCCAGCAAATACCTGTCCAATCTCAGACTGGCATCACTCCTATCATTAATTTCTTATAATTATCCCAAAACACTTACGTAATTCTCATTTTTTTTCAAAAACATTTATCTTCTTTTACCTCCCACAAAACACATATGGTTCACTGTTGCACAGTTATTCCCTTTACAATGTTCTATACTCAAATATCTTTTTCTCTTAAAGAGTCTCTCTCTGTTTCTTTGTAAGGTTGACACCATTAATCACCCTCACTGCCACAAAGTTAGGTGGCATCAGATAAGCCCGCTGGCAGGAAAACATCAAATCCATACAGCTGTGTACGTAACCGCCATCTATGCATATCTGAAGATTCATTTTCTCATTTCTGATGTGCATATGGTTACAAATTGCTTTCATATAAATATGTGAAACACTGTATGTCATGTGAAGATGTTCCCATTTGGAATGTTGGTTATAAAACTCATTTTCTATGATTTAATAAAGCTAGAAACCCACCAGGAGAGCAGTGTTAGCTTTGCATTTCAACATTGATAGGTGTTGCAATCACTTACATGTTCTATAGCATGTTTCTGATTTTACAGATGATTAATTTGTGTTTCAAAGGTCTTAAACCTGGTACTATGATCATTGGCTATCATTACTGGCATTATATATGCACAGAATAAATTTATTAATTTTTTTTAAATACTTTTCAAACCCTTATATTTCACTGTATCCCAAACCCCACCTCTTGTTCAAATAGCTGAATGTTTAAGAACAAAAAAAAAAAAAAAAAAAAAAAGATTTTGTAATTTAGTGGAAGCTGTTGTTGGCACTGCCTAAAATAAATAAAGTATAGATTATATGCTTCAAATGTACCAAGACAAATGATATTCTCAGAATTAAATGAGAATGTTATTGCCTTCTCTGATCATTTTGGAAATCATTCTGTAATAAAAGATTACCACCATTTACGCACGTGCTGCAGAATGTCTGCAAATGCAGACACCAGATCAAACATTGTCCGCAATGCCTACTCAGGAAAAGTAGTGCCTACTCAGGAAAAGATGAATAAGTAAAACTTCACTGGAAAATATTGATGAAAATATTACTTGAGAAAATAACTATATTAATTTCCATAATATTAATTTTGCAGTTTCCTCTGTCTATTCCAGGCAACCTTGTGTCTTTGAGATAAAGAGATCAGTGTTGTCCATGCTCCTTCAAATTTCACAATATCAGAGATATGTGGTTTAGAAATTTCCCTCACTGGAAAATCAATAAGAGGCTTGATTTAAACTATAAACATACAATTGCATTGTAATTCTCAATTCTATCATAGGTTATTTAGTTTAATAAAATAAGCAGAAAAAACTGAATCCAATTAATCTAGATTTAATAAATAGGAAACACTCAATGAGAACTACCAATATATTCTAATGCTAATAAAGATAAGCACTATGGATAAGAATAAAATAAAAAGGCATTTGTACTATATCTTGAAGTTAATAAGAATGTTCCTTCTTTTTTTAATTCTTTATTAAATCACAACTGTGTTCATTAATGCATTCATGAGGTACAATGTGCTGATTTGATATACAAGGTTGAATACTTACATCTAACTGATTAACATAACAATCTCCTCGCTTACTTATTTGTTGTAGTAAGACATTCATACTATATTCTTAATAGTTTAGAAATGTGTCATTGCATTACGCACATTAGGTTAGGTCTCCCCAAACACCCTCCCTCCTCCCATCCTCCACCCTTCCCTTCCCTTTCCCTCCTCCCTCTTCCCTCCTTCTTTCTGGACTATAGTTATGTTTTACCTTTCCTATGAATGTGTAGGTGGTTATATACTGATTTCACTTTACTATTCAATACATTGGATACTTTTTTTTTCATTCTTGAGATACTTTACTAAGAAGAATATGGATTGACAAACAGTGGTATATGTACACCATGGAATACTATGCAGCCATAAAAAAGATAGCAACTTCACATCTTTTATGTTTACCTGGATGGAACTGGAACAATGTTTTTTCTTTTATGTGTTTTTTTCTTCAAGTACTTTACAAATATTATCTAGATTGTATTAAAGGGATATACATACTGTATTGATTATCATCTTATTAATTAGTTATAAGGATAATATTAAAATGGAACTACAGGCAGGCATAGTGGCTCATGCTGGTAATCAAGGCACTCTGGGAAGCTGAGGTGGGTGTATTGCTTGAGCTCACGAGTTTGAGACCAACCTGAGCAATAGCAAGAATCCCATCTCTAAAACCTAGCTGGGCATTGTGGTGGGCGCCTGTAGTCCCAGCTACTTGGGAGGCTGAGGCAAGGGGATCATTTGAGTGCAAAAGTAGAGTTTGATGTGAGTTATGATGATGCCACAGCACTGTAATGAGGGCAACAAAGTAAGACTCTGTCTCAAAATAAATAAATACATAAATAAACAAATAAAAACAAATAAATAATAACATAAAATGGAACTAGAACTGATTTTAAAAATAGTGGTTGTCAGCCTGATGTGAGTCAAGAGAAATCGAAATGTGGGCAATATGAATTTATGTGTACAATAAGTGTTGAAGATACACAATACACAAAAAATACACATGAATATTGAAGACTTAGTGTGAAAAAAGCATGTAATACATCTTAGTAATTCTTTTCAAATATTGATTGCACTGCTATGTTGCTATATACTTTGGATACATAGGTTTAAAGCAAATACGTTAATAAAACAAATGCAACTTATTTTTTTCAATGTGACTACTAGAAAATTAAAATACAGTATATATCACTAATATGTTTCAGTTGGAAAATCTTGAACTAGAGTATTCCTTATAATTTTCTAAAAATTTTGAAAGGCATTTACCAGTTCTTCTGTGTTTCTTGATGTATTATCTGTACAAGTTAGTCTAGTTTGCTGTTTTTAACAATAACTGAAATTACAGTAAATACAGGAAAAAAGATAAGCCACCTTTGTATGTATATATTTATGTGTACACTTGTGTGGGACTTTTTGGAGAGTTTACCTAGTTTTGTTGATGTAAAATATATAAAGAGATTTGGGATTTTATTAAAATACATGGCTTTATTTTTGACTTGGTAAAATTGAACCAGTTAGAAATGAATGCAATTTACCTCTTGTAAATGTTTAGTTTATCACAGACCAACAGACTCAAGGAAAATAAGTAGGAATAACTAAAACAGTGGAACACTATATAATATTATTATACTATATATATATATATAATTACAATATAAAAAATAGAGGCATAAAATGTCTGGATACCTTCTGGACAGTCATTGTATATGAACTCAGGGTTTATGGGGCAGCAAAAGCTCAGTTGCAAAAAAGAAAAGGAAGTAAAATTAAATTAAGTGAGCTAAAACTTATGTAACAATGATTTGTGTCTTGAGGTATTTCCCAGTTCATAAGTGGCTCCTGGGGAAAGGCTAAAGAAACGAGAAAAAAACTATAAAAGCTAAGAACATAAGAATCCAAACAGAGCACTTGTAATCTTATTGAGTTGGGGAGATATATATTGGAATTTACGGATTGCCAGGAGAAAAGATACAATCTTAGAGTAGCAATTATAATCCAGGAAAAGTGCCATGCTCTAGAAAGTAGTAAAACTGGCAATAAACCATCCCTCACAAATGCTTAATTTTAGCCTTAAATATTCTCATTCTCTGTTTAGATAAAAATAACCAGACTTTACACAACTGCCTAACATAAGAAACAGTAAACCTTACTTAAAATAAAGCTATCAAGAAATTAATGTATTGCATATTTGATGACCGACATTCTAATGAATAACAAATAAATTAATTAACAAACACCAAGCACGCCAAGATACAAGACCAAATGCATGAAAATCAGCAGGAAAAAACTCATAATGTTGGTGCCAGAATTAGACAAAATAAATTTTGAAAGTTATGATTGGTATATATAGAAAATAAAAAATATACATGTTGAATTATTTTTACGTACAATACAGAATCTAGAAAGATCAAATTCATATTCTAAAAAAGAAGAGTATAGCACATGTAAGCAAAATAAAGTACTAGTACCAGAAAATGCTCAATAGAGTTTACCATCACATTAGGCAAGTCAGAATAGAGGATTAGGAAATTGGAAGATAGAACACTGGATAGTAAGGATGAAAGAGATATTTCTATCTTCAGCTCCCAAGGTTTTGGTCTCAGGATAGAGAATAGTTTGGGGCCACCATGTAAGTGGAGGAGGAGGGAAGCTTCTCCAGTGATGACTCAATATGTTCAAAAAGACCATTTTATTTAAAGTTATATTCAATTTATATCTCTCATCCTCCAATATAAATGTTCCACTTTATGACATTTTCAGAATTGTAGATGGTCACAAGATCATTGTACAATTCCAAAACTTATTAATGTTTGGACCCACCGGATTTCATGTATTGAATGGCCCTTTTGGTTTTTCCTTTTTCATGTTATGCTGTACATTGACTGAGTTCTGATTTGATGGGAAATCCTATAAAGAATATTAAAAATGATAGATCAGAAGTTGAAAAAATAGCTTTACAGAGACTGAATCTAGCCTCTTTACATGTTTCCCCATTTAAAAAAGGGAATTATGTTTTACAACTAGACTGTTATTAAAGTAATTGACTTTAAATTGCATCTTAAAATGAACGTTTGTAGTTGCTTGGGGTAATTCTAATCACTTCCCCACATAGAATATTGTGTACTTGGTGAAAATTATTTTATTATAACACTGTATGTTTATTAAAATTAACTTTTTTTAACAAGCAAATTTTATCGTGGCCACGGGTCAATAGCAGTTAACATTCAGACTCCCTTCATCTAATTTATCATATAAATTAAATGTGGAGAGGCACAGACATATAAACTTTATGGAAAATGAGGAGCTGTTTTCAAACTCCATTTTCTAGTATAACATACATCATTGTTTTATAGTGGGGGAAAGAAGAGTTACTGTGAGAACACAGGTTCTGAACACAAACTGATGAAAATATCCAAAGCCTTTTTAGTTTTCAGTTGACTCAAAGTATGGCAGCCACTCAACACACTACTCCTAGCAATCTGCTTTCACAATCAAAACATAAAATGAATTAACTGTGTGAAACGCCATAGCCTTCAACAAAATCTTTATTTGGTAATGAGCAAAGCTGCTGTGGGAAAAGCTCACCTATGAAAAGGTAGCTAAGCTAGTCGAAAACACGGAGCTTGTGCATTCATGACTCAAAATAATAAGGACCCTCAAACACAAATGATTCTAAGGCCATTATACCCCCAAAATTACATGATTCATTTAGATGTACTATATTAGCTTTAAAAATTGATCTGCATGTAATAGAGGTGTACCTTCTTCACAGTTAATTGAACCACTTCACAAAAAAACTGGGGTAGGGACCGGTACAAAAAAATGACAATTTAAATAGGACATGAAGTTGCTCTCCTCTGAACATGTATTCAGAATGAGAATGAAATGAAAAATGCCAAGAAGCCTCTGAAAGAGAGCATCTTCCTGTAGCTAATGTGATTTGAACCTCCTAACACAATGCTCACAAAGCCAAAATGCCCTACATATAAAACACAAAGAGATTATGTCCTCCAGGGTTTAAACCTAACACATGTTAGATGCACTTCCACTACAGTTTTGATCACTTAGGAAAAAAAAAAAAAAAATGGCAGCAACAACTCTTATACCTCATTAATACTACATGCCCTCACTTACCACTTACTTAAAGGTGTTTCTTTATTTAAAAAAAAAAAAAAAAAAAAAAAACATCTGAAGAGGTGGCAAATGGCTGCAAGTGAGGTCAGGTCAAAGCAATTCCAAAAAGCTTTGAAAGCTCTTCATTCCCTGCTTCCCTATTCTCCTGTATTGTTACAGTTCTGCCATCAAAGGGGAAAAAGCTTAGGTGAACAAGTTCTTTGCTACAGAGCCTTTGTAAAAGTCAATACATCAGAGAGATAATCAAAGGCAGAACCATTCTACGGAAAACCGCTAGTTGAACATTTGGGGATTGAGAAAAGTGGAAGGGAAACGTATTCGAGAAATGTATGCAAAGAGTCCTGTAGACAAGGCTTTAGTTATCTAACCCAGGTACCTACCTCAGGGCCAACAGAAGGGGATCTGATAAAATCCATTATTCAGACAGAAAGGGAGGAAGAGAAAACACTAAAAACATATACAGTAGAACCCTCCAGAGTTGACCGCCGCCTCCTGTTGACCTAAGTTCCCTACATGGGGCTTGCACCACGTGCATGTATCAGCACAGCAGGCCTAGTTCTTATGTTGAGGACTCCAGATGTTGACCAGTTTGTTACAGTCCCTGGGGCAGTCAGCAGAGGTTCCATAGAAGTCCATTTTGAAATTTGCACAATTGAGAGTTATTCTTCACAGAAGTAAGAACTTGAATAAGAATCATGAAACTTCAGGAACATGGAAATTTTTTCCAGATTTTAAAAATTTTGTCTGGTACTGGAAGACTACACTCAGTAAAGGTTGGATTCAACAGCATGAGCTAGAACTTGGTTGTTAAGCACACACAGTCACGGAAAGGGCCATGTTCAGAGAGGAGATGCTGGAAGGCAGACAGAGACCACTCTGTCATTGGTCTCCAAGTGGAAAGCCCTGGCCCCAATTTTGTCTCTCACCTCTCGCCATTCTAACCAGCAGCCGTCCTGAGGGGACTTACCAAAGCCTGACACTGTGCTCTCTTGCTGCAAAGCCCATCAGAACAAAAACTTAGGTGAGGATAGAAAACTTCTTCCCAAATCCACTGGGTATCTGAATATTAGAGAAAAAATAAAGATGTCCAGGGTAACAGGCCATAAACGTGTTGCAAACCAAAATGATGTCAGCGTGTCTGTTTGGTCCCAGACTGGAGGTGCTGACGTGAGGAGAAGCCTCCTCAGCTGCACATCTATGGAAAGCCAGAATCCTGGTGCAAATCCAGGGAAACAGGAGCTTGAGTAAATCGTCTTCTGGCCTCCCATAAAAGGTCCGGCTTCAAGTCGTATAAAATTTGATACAAGAAGTACAAATTGATCAAATATAGAAATCCAGTTCCTGGCCTCACAGGGAAATAATGGTGACACTGGCTGGCTTCTAAATTTGTGAGGCTCAGAGGAAGACTTTGGGCAGAGGCAGCGGTGAACTGTACTGCTGACGTGGCTCTGCCCACCAAGGGCACCGCGATGGTGGCAGGGAAGCTCCTGACCAGTCCCTGATGTCCGACATCTGCGCCGCCATCACCTCACCCCACCCACTGTGCCAACTCCTTAATAGGGTGACGGGCACTGCCAGTGACAGGTGTCAGAGCGGGAGCTGCCAAAGCTGCCCCGGGGGGAAGGGCAGAGAGACCAGCAGGCGTGGTGCCTCCAAATCCAGACTAAAATTGCTCAGGGTCTAACATGTAGAAAAATTTACAATTAAGTAACTTATCTTATAAATAATGAATATTTCTAAAAATTCTCAATGTCTTATGTACAGAACTGTGCCCTGTTTAAGTGCAATATAAATATTTGTTGCATTGATTTCACTTTTAGAGAAAATATGGGAAAATTCATGTTAAGTGTCTATTTAAATCTGCTACAAGATTTTCAGGACTTACTTATTCCCTATGTTTTATTTACATTAGCAGCTGTTTATGTGCTGTATATAGTTCCACCTAACTGGTATCTTACATAATTCTATTTCTCCATGAAATAATGCGCCATAGATATTATATATTAATGCAACCATGGCATTAATCCATAATCAAGCACAATGTTTAACAAATAATATATTTCAATAAATTAATTCTGAAATGTGTAGCATTTTATTGCTAAAGCAGCATGTTGTTTTGATGAAATCTATTGTTGGGAGATCAGGGGTTTACAACACTGCCCCACTTTCATCATTTGCTTATACACTTGGGGGGACTGCCCTGGATCTACTATCTTCACAGCCACCCCAGAGTTGCTTTCATATAGTGGCACAGATTTGTTATACTCCTGTCTATTTTGTGACACTCATTTCTAGTTGGTGTCTGCTGCCACCACTAAACCACAGCTCCGTGGATTTCCTGGATACCGTAGCCAAGGGAAACTGGACACTTTTTGCTTTATCATACCTCTCTAGATTTCATGGAAGCATTTCTTTATTTCTTTTAGTAACATTATTTTTCCCTATGTGTTATAATCCCAAATGCATTTTTTCTCTTTTATTCTCAATCCTTCTTTCGCTCTCCTGTTTCTTTTCCTCTCATGCTAACGTGTTTCTTTGCCATGTCTTTCCTCCTTTAACAGACGTGTAGGTTGAAAGGCAACTTGGATTCTATCTGGGGCTCTTTTTCTTCCCAGTTTTTCCATAGGTAGCATAGTGCAGCAATGCAATTAAAATGTAAGGGCTTGGCACTTTCTAAATACAATATGTCTGTGAAATGTAGTTATTAAATATGCAACGTTATATTGTAACCCTGATTTTAAAGTATATCACGACGGGACAAGAATAGCAACTTCATTCCAGTCCTTTACCCGAGTCCAGCGTTTCTTGTCTCTTTCAGGTTTCACAAGGCTCCCTAATGGACCCTTTCCAAAATTGTATTTTTTTTTTCCGTCTACTACACACTTTCTTTCTTTTGTCCTGACCTTTTACAGGCTCCAACTTATAACATGCTTACCTAGTCATAAATACTAAATTATCTATTCAACCTCATTTGGAGCAAAAAGCTTGGTATTTTTTCCACTATGATAATCACATTAGTAATCACACACACACAAACACACTCGTTCACAATCACATGCATTCATATATAGTCTTCAGATGAGCTATAACACCATGTATGTAAGAACTGGATGTCATTTATTCACTATTTTAATTTCCCTTACTTACATAGTGTATGTCATACATTCGAAATTATTATATATTTGAGAATAATTGAATTGAAAAACTAAGGTCTATAAAACCAGAGTTTTCCTATTTTGGCTAATCCTGAATAGAGTTTTTCCCCACCTTTTTTTTTTAAATTTATAACACCTTAATTTGTCTTTTTAAATAATTTCAATATATTATTGCTCATCTTTAGTGTATTTTAAACTTTTAAATACAGAACATAACAAATAATAAATATTAAATACAGCTGTTTTGAATTAATGAATAAATGAGTACAATAAACACATTGCAATTAAGAAATATATGCATCTGTCTTAAAATGTTTTGAAGCATATTTTCTAATTTGTCTCTGTGTTAAGAATTTCATTTGTCCATATTCTGAAAGGCAATTTTCCTACTAAGTCATAATTCTCTAATACTCTAGTTTGTGTTAGCTTATGTGAATACTTTCCAGATAACTTTCCCAACTTATAAATGATTTGATAAAGCGAAGCATCTTTTAATTTCAGACGATGCAAAAATTTCCATTAAAATTACAACTATATACGTTTCTGGAGCACATTTTGCACCTAGGATAGTGTTTTTTATAAAGGATAGAACATTGATTTTGAAAAGAAAAATTTCTCCTCCCACTATTCTGCATCTAAATTTGTCTATTCAATTGTTTAATTTTCTTAAGAAGAGTATTTCTTTAATTTAGAAATGAAGATACATACCTATATTTCATTAACACAAAAAACTCAGGAGCTAAGCACATTTGTGCTCACCCCAAGCTCTGAGCACTTGGGAACATTTGCTAGACAGAGAATCTCTGCGTATTCTGTTTTCTATTATTTATACTCAGTGCTGCACTTCATTTTATCATTCTCCTACCACTTGCTCTAGACAAAGCAATAAAAGCATTATCCTTATTCCATAGCACCACTGGGATCCTATTGTCCAAACTATACCTTATTTCACTGCTTTCTCCATACTTGGCATTGAGAGTTGAAAGGAGAGTGGAGACAGTGAGTAGAGGCTGGTGGGTGATATTAAAAGAACAAGGACATGAGCAGCCAATTAAGTGATAAATACAAGCATTCTTATACATATGTGCATTTTAATATTTATCTATAATAAACATTTTTTCTCTTTCCCATTTTTCTGTTTATGTTTAGTTGACAAGTAGTAATTGTACATATTTGTGAGATACAAAATATTTTGATACATGTGTACAATGTCAAAATGTCAAATTAAATAATTACCATATCCATCACCTTAATCATTCATCATTTCTTTAACTAGAACTACTTCAAGTTAAGGAGTGGTGTTTATTAAAACATTTTTATTGCGGGAATACTCTAAAGATTTTAGAATTGTCTGGATTCAGAGGAAAGGGTAAGTATTTGACAATAGAGTGGGTTAACTATTTCTTGGGGCCTATAAAAAAGATTGGAATAATGATTTCACTGTATATTATTTTGGCCTTTTAGGATTATACTGCAAAAAATATAATAAACATTTTGATAAAAATAAACGTGCTGATTTTGCAACCTACAGAAATGATCACTCTATATTAAATGGTTAACTGTATAAAACAGATAGCTGGTAGAATCATATATTTGAAGGAATAATAGTCATATTTTTAAAAGTTCTTTGACATTTTTATTAACTGAGTTTCATTTTGTAGTCCTGATTTGTTGGAGGCAATATTTAATAGAGGAAACCTTATCTATATGGATGATTTGACCTGACAAATTTAATTTTGATTTGAATATCACATCTTTAATGTTTGTCTCAGTCACGTATATTATGCTATTTGATATTTAGAATGCATTTAGATACACAGGCCATTCATGTTTACTTCTACCTTAAAGAACGCAAAGATGAATTTCAGAAATCTAAGCATAGCTCAGAATATTCACAAATAACATGGAAAAATGCTTTAGTACCATTCAAGGACTGATTATTGTTGAATAATACAAAGAGACCTGGCTTCAGACTCAAGGTTACATCAATCCTTCCCCGCAAAGAAATATCTGTGATTCGAGCATTTATTTATTTATTTTTTAATTTCATGACATGCAACAGTAGTATTACCCTTTCTGGTTATGGCTTGTTCTATAGGTTTATAAAAGTTTATTGGACCTTTTTCATATTCTGTTACTGATTAGGTATTGTATACATTGAAGAATTTCAAATTCCCTTATAAAATATTATCTTGAAATGTTAGTAAGGTATAGAGACTGTGTATATAGGGTGCAAAGTCTTGAAATGTTAGTAAGTATAGAGACTGTATGTACAGGGTGCGAAGTCTTGAAATGTCAGTAAGGTATAGAGACTGTGTGTATAGGGTGCAAAGACTGTGTGTATAGGTAGATGCCTTCCATTCACTCATGGAGGATGAGCAGACTTTAGTGCCCTCACTCCTGCATCTCTCATCCTCCTGCCCTCTAAACAGTAAGGATAAAACTTGACTTTTCATTTCACTCCAGAACAAAGCTGGAGATAATCGTATTGAGGATACTGCTTGGCCCTGGTATTCTGAGAAGATGTTCTGCTTCTTTCCTGGAATTAGTGTTCTCAGGAATCTTTCAGCCATGATATTGGTTCTCCTCTCCCTTTTTTGGTGAAGCTAAATAGAATGGTATAGCCAGGAGGAAAAAGAATATTCCAGCTTTCCCTACTGCTTCCTACCAAGGAAAGTTTAAAACACTTTGCTCCAGATGTGTATTTCTTTTATCCAGTGCCTCTGGCCCTAGTATAACATTGGGACACCTGCGCTAGAATTACTTACATTGTTGTATAAATAAAAATAGTTCTTAAATGATCCAGAATAATTTTATAGGGCTTGGAATTAGACACAGTGACAATCCCTGCATCATAATAGATGCTCCTTTTGAGAATTTTTCTTTGAAGATCTTGTCCTCCTATATTTCATGAAGAGTATTTGTTAAAAGGAGCAATTAGTTACTTAAATTGTTTATTTGTGAAAAAGAATCATAATAATATCTAGATTTCTGTATTTACATTTCACTACCTGATCCAGACCCCAACAATCACAGATCTCTTCAACACCATTCTTCCCTGGCCTCTAGACTGTTCTGGCTTGTTCTGCAATTTGCTATTTCACTGTTGTTTATTTTCTAAAGTCTGTGCCCCCTTCTGTGGAAGGGGAAAATATATGATCTGTGGAAATATATGATCAAGAACACACACTAAATTCTTGTCCTTTCTTCTGCATCTTTTTACTCAAATGCCCCAAATACCACCCTGATTAAATCTAACGCTCCAGTTGCTTCTTATCTGCACCTATAAACATAACATGAATGAATAAAAATACACAGACTTACTGAGCTCATGTTAGATGTATAACATGAACTTCAAGTGAGACCTTAATGCAGTTAAGCAATTGTACTAGCTTTCCTTACGCTATTAATTCTTGTGGCCAATTATTAGCCTCTATCCTCTCTCCAAACATCCACATCTCCCATTCCTAACCTGCAGCTGATGAAATTCTGTCTTTTACCATTTAAGGGAATTCCAGGCAAACTTGAAGACTCTCCCCCCCCCACCAAATTTACCCACATGTATCCACACCATTTTCTCCAACTGTCTCTTTATCACTATAGAGATAAATGTGAGCCAGTATCCCCCAAATTCCCCTTCAATGGAAATTATGAGAATTCTCTTGTATAATTGTGGGGGCTGGTGACTCTGAATTTTGAAGAACAGGACGGAACAGTGTGGAGATCAGGGAAGGATTGATGTTTTAACCTTGAGTCTGGAGGCAAAATTCTTTTCTTTTGGAGGAATTCAATCTTTTCTTCTTCAGTCCTTCAACTGATGAGGGGATGTCCGCTCACATTGCAGAGGGTAATCTGCTGATTTAAACATTACTCATGTCTAAAAGATGCCTTCAGAACAGCATCTAGACTGCTACTCACCAAGCAATGGGAGAGGACAGTCTCACCAAGTAGACACGGAAAATTAGCTATCATATCATTGTCGTCAGCATAAAAAGAAGCTAAAACTTCTGTCATTTAAAATCATGACTTCTTTTGACAAGATCCTTTTTTCCTTATCAAGTGTTAATTACCATCTACTTCCCTTCACAGTAAGGCCCCTTGAATGAGCTGTGTACACATGCTGTTCCAAAATGCCCTCCACGTATTGTCCCAGAGATACACTAATCTCGTATTTGTCCTCATTCTGGCAGAAGTGCTTTGTTGGTGCAGTCAGTGGCCTCCACATTGCTTACTCATTATCTCTTTCTTGATACACTTTTCTCATTTATTCTCCAAGGCTCTACTTTTCTTTGCTTTCCTAAGTTTTATCTAATTGCTTTTCCTTTTTTTCACATCTGACATCAGAATGTTTACTTACGAGATGCACTCCTCCAACCCCTTCTCTATTCCTCCCTTACGGTGCGTCTCATGCCTTATGTGCCAAGGATCCTTATATGCCAAATACATTCCTAGTCCAGTCCTTTCTCAGACCTACAGATCCAACTTCCACACTACTTCTCAATCACAGTGCCTAACAGACATTTCAAATTCAACAGGTGTAGAATTGAACCCTCAGAATCTCACCGCAAATCTACGTTACCCACTATCTTCTCAACTCAATGACAATTCCGTTTTCCATGTTTTCAGGCAAGAGATGTCAAACTCAAGAATATTTTTTTTCTTAAAACAAGAAACTCAGAAAGATGTTTGGCTCTCCCTTCAAACTGTAAACATGACCTGACTGCTCCTTACTCTCTCACTAATATCTATCTCAATGATCATCACTCAGAGCCCAGCCACCACTGTCTCTAATATAGATTGTTGCTGTGGCTTGCTCACCCTCTTAAGGCTCTACCTTCCCCATCCATCTATTTGTAACAGCAGCCAGAGTCTACAGAAGCAGATCACTTCTCTTCTCAATACTTTGCCCTAGCTCCCATTTGACTAAGCATAATATAAAGTCTCCTTAAAGTGGTGCAGGTCCTTCTGTGTGATTCAGCCTCTGTTTCCTCTTTAACATCATCTTCTCTCCCTATAGCTCGTACCCCTGAAATCACAGAGGGCAGGGCAAGGGGAGTATTTCTCAGTGCTCCTGGAACATTCTAGTCACACTTTCATTTTAAGGTATTTCCACTCATAGTCTATCTGCCTGGAAGCTCTTTCCCCAGATACCTCCATACCACATGCTGTAACCTCTCTTCACCAGCTCGGTTGTGCTCTCCTTAACGAGGCCTACCACAATCTTCCTTATAAATAGTAATCCATACCCCAGTCGTTAGACACAACATGACCTTGCTGTGCTTTCCTTTTGCCAAAGCAATTATATGTGTGTGTGTTTTCTGAGATCTCTCTTAAAACATAGCAAGAAACTCTAGCCCCACCCTGAGCGGGAACCAGGAGGATATGATTTCCGTTGTGGATGTTTACATTGAGCCTTTCACAGGATAGTTCTTTATTCTGTCATATGGCCTAATGTTTAAGTAGCCAACCGATGACCCATGATTCTTAACACAAGAAACTTGTTTACATGGGGCAGACATCCTTGTGGCTCTCGTCTGACCTCTGTCTACTTCATTTTCAACATGATAGCCACTCTCTAGGAGAACTCTTACCAGTAAAGAAGCTAGGCTTGGGTGCCAGCCAGGAAAGGTAGCTCAAAAAGAGATAAAGAGATAACTCAAAAAACACATAAAATAATCAAAGCTGTTTAGTGCATACAGGACAGAGAGAGAGGGAAGCATGCCTCCCAGGCTGGGCAAGAAGGGATTCAGATTGGACACACGCATTTAACCAGAAGGTGGAGCAAGAGCGAGAGGGCCTTGTAGACCAAAGCCTTTATTGGGGTCCAGGGTGTTACCCAAACAGTCGTCTCTAGGGGCATTGATGGGTTTAGAGCAAGCAAACAGGCCTGAGTCCCATGGAGTCACACTGTGTCTGAGAGGCTGGGACTGCAACATGTCTATGAAATCCATGTGGCGTAGGGGGCAGTGACGTGAACCAAGTGGCTCCTTGCTAGCAGTCTCATAGGAAGGTAGTCACTAGGGCAGTTACATAAGGCCAAAATCTGCGTGAGCCACCAATTGGACCTGGGAGGAGGCAAAGAGGAGGAAACTGTTTGAAGTGTCACTAAGCCTTGCTTCTTCTGGTAGAAACAAGTTAACATATACTCAAAAGAGACGCCGAGACAACCCAACGCTGTGAAATTTTACTACAATACTTACCACCTTTTAGCTTAGTAAATGTTACGTTTATTTGGTATACCACCAGTGTACTATGTTTCTTCCAGTGATATAAGGCAAGTCCACCAAGGTAAAGAACATTCTTTTTTCTTTTCTTTCCTTACTTTTTAAAATGTCTTATTTACTGGAACAGTTGCTAGTATAGATACTAAACAAATATTTGTTGAATTAAATAGAACCATGCTGATCATTGCCTCTTCATGTGAAATTATTTGGAACAAACTTTCCAAATGTAGTTAGTTAAGGAAATAACTTAGTATTCCTAAAGACAGAAAATACAAATGAAAAAATACGGACAAATTTGGCTTTAAAGCTCTATTATATTTCCTGCATTTATTTCATTAATGTACAATTGTGGCTTTTAAGCCATTCTATTCAATTTTTAACTTTGCTATCCTAAAGTCAGATTGGTTTCACTTGATCAGAATGAAATAAGTTCTAATCAAAGCAACAGTTAACAGAAATGCCCTCTTCCCCATCTACCCTCTTGGCCCTTTTAGAAATGTGGCCTAATTATATTGGAGATAATCGTTCCTCTAGAAGGAAACTTTATATTGATTCAACCATCCTTGAAAGTTTCTCGATTATGGAAAAATTTAGAAGACAGTTTGAGCAATAAATAGCATCAATTCTAATCCTAGATCTGGCAAAAAATTAACCACTAGGGAATGCTAAATTATTTTGCACTACTTCAGTTTCCTCATATTCAAATTAGGCAAATAAGAATGATTTAGAGTTGCTTAGAAATTCAATTATTTTATAAATTCAAGATTTATAATATTGCACCTTATAGATACTAAAAAATCAAGATTAGCTTTCCTGGAGGGAAGCAGTTATGCCCACGGTGTTCCTCTGGTCAGCTTGGGGCCACAGCTGTTCCTTTTTTTTTTCTTTCTTAAAAATGTCTTTACTCAGTATAACATTGGCATAGTACCAATCTGACAATGTTCTCAGACATACAAATACATGATTTATTCAACAGAAGATACAAAGCTTGACTGATTTACTTTGTTGTCAACTCCATTTAAATATTTATTTCAGGGCAAGGAGTAGGGCGCTGGCCCCATATGCTGGAGGTGGCAGGTTCAAACCTGGCCCCGGCCAAAAAAACTGCAACAACAAAATAAATAAATAAGATTAGCTTTCTTTTTCTTTCTTTCTTTCTTTTTTTTTTTTTCTTTTTTAGAGTCAGAGTCTCACTTTGTCACCCTCAGTAGAGTGCTGTGGGGTCATAGCTCACAGCAACCTCCAGCTCTTGGGCTTAGATGATTCTCTTGCCTCAGCCTCCTGAGTAGCTGGGACTACAGGTACCCCTGAATTGCTCTCAAGTTCATTAACGCAGAATCCTTGTTTCATTTTGTTTTGTGTGTTTGGTTTTGCTTTTATTTGCTTTGATATTTAGAAATTGATGTGTTAAAAGAATTTCAAATCTATCCTATGTGTGACCTTGAAAGTTGGTAAGTCCTGTTAGTTTTTCTCTTCCTATCATAATTTTTTTTTTCATTAAGAAAGTGCTATGTGAAAAAAAAAAAAAGTGCAACATTTTCACTGAGACACTACATTCATTTTTGAAGAAGTTTGACAGCATCCTTTTATTTTTTGTTGAGAGTTCATCAGAGACACAACATCTGATGAGGAATTATCTCACTGCCAAGATCAGAGTATGTACTCAGCCTCAATTGCTGCATTTCATCTTTCAATTTAAAGGGGGCTAAATAGCCTCTAAAAATATGCATGCACTTGGAAGAACTTCTGAATAACTAAGCCTTATCTTGTATGCCTGGTATCTAGCTTGTTACAGAATTCCTTTTCCAGCTTGCCTTTGTGCTGCCCAGCAAGAAGGAATATTCAGAAATATGTTGGCACCAGCCTTCTGGATGCAACACACAGGGAATTAACATCTGCAAAGAGGAGATTACACTCATGCATCATTTTGAGATTTTCCACACATTTCTGTTATTCCTTCAAAAGTTCCTCCCTTGTGACATATTCCAGGACAGAGCTAACGAATGTACAGGCAGCAGACAACCTTGAGAAGTAATTAATGGAGGTAATACTGGTAATGTTTTCTACCACTCTGCTTGCCTTTTTTGTGTATTATTTTTTAAAAGTTAGAAGTTTCCATGTATATTATCGCCAAGACATCTCATTTTTTTTTTTTTTGTTATTAATTCCAAAATGCCTCAAATCAACAAAGGCATCTTATTTTTTCAAATTAGGAAATGTTTGTATATAGTAGAAAGCGAGCTGAGACAGCGTTTTATTGGAGTGTAAACAGCATTTTCACTTGTGCTTTCCCGTTCATCACGTGTGGCTTCATGTGTCTCCTAATAGTTATTCAACTGCCTTGTGATTCTTCGCCTGCTTCTTTGGTTTTACTTGTGTGTAAGAGTGTGTGTGTGAAAATAAAGCTACTGAGATAACCTGGTAATAGATGATATCAACGACTACTGCATAGAAATTGTGTGTCTTGGAAGCATTTGTCGTCTTGGTGACACATAAGCAAACTCCTTGTTATAATATAGTATATGAGAAAGGTGTTGGATACTCTTATTTTTACAAATCAAATGCCTTTTGTTAGGAGTCAAAAGTTCAAACATCCAGGTTATCATTAGTGCCTCAATAAAACAGACATTTCTCTGAAATTTATTTTATGTGAAATCAGTATAACTCTCATTTGTCCGGTCTAAAAAGGAATTATGTAAACATCAAATATAATAGGAACTATGAATATTTTCTTATATTATTATTAGTTAGCCAACTTCCATCTAGTGTTTATTAGATGCCAGGCTCTAGGATAAGCATTTTACATATTCTATTTTATGTAATTTTCACATGAACCTTAGAAGGTGAGTCCCATAATTATTTCTTTTTTACAGTATAAGAAATTGAAGTTCAGAGAGATTAAATAAATTTGTCAACGCCATAAAAAAGAGGTAGTGCCTGGATTCATTACCAAGAAATTGACTAAAATTCTAGCTCCTAATCTAGTTGTCATATTTCTTTAAGTCTTTTTATTTTTCAGCAATAATAATAACCATAAAGATGTACCAAAGGTAATTTCCACATAGATAAAAATGTTGCAAATTCTTAATCTTCTTTTCTTTCCCTGGTGGAATCTTCTTTAGTTCCATACCTAGTATTTTAGTGTTGTGGATTTGCTGGGAATTTTTAACTCGTTCTATTCATCATGTCTTTGTTTTTGTCAATCAATATAATTAAAATATACTCTAACTGAGAAAAGTCAATACAAATAGGAAAATTATTTTCTGAATCATTTTACATGGAGATTAATTATAGGTTTATGATTGTACAAAATAATAATGGTAAGTAACCAAGCCTATTAAAACTTACATTAAAATCATTTTACATAACACACATTGTCAATCTCTAGTCCACAGAAGAAAATCCTCTGGATAGGAAAAAAAAAAAATCACTGATCCATTTAGTCTTTCTGATGAACTTGGATGAAACAAAATGTAAAAAAGAAATTGATTCTTGGCATTAAGTTTTTTGAACTATCTCTGGATGTAGATTCTAACTGAATTAAGTTATTCAGATCCAATCATGTTTACCCCATAATATGATAATGCACTAAATTGCCACATGCATCCGATGATAATTCCTTTATGCTGCACTTGTTATACATCCAATTCTTATGTCATCTTCTTTGTCCTATAAAAGTCTGACACACCATTCATCATGCAAAGTTGAATGGACAATTGATTCACAGTTTGCTCAGGCTGTCATAACAAAATCATACAACCTGGGGAGATTAAACAACAGAAATTTATTTTCTCAGAATTCTGGAGACTGGGCGCTCCAGATCCAAGTGCTAGTGGAGTTGGTTTTGAGGAGGCCTCCCTCCTTTTTTTGCCAACGACATTCTCCTCCCTGTGTATTCACAAGGTTTTTGTTGTTGTTGTTTTTGTTTTTTTTTTTTTCTCTATACTCAGACAGAAAGGGAGAGAACACACATGTGAAAGAGAGCACTCTGGCGTGCTCTTGTCAAGAGACATGTCTTTATTCAATATACAGAACAAGAGTTATAAATCTTCAGATATTACCAATATTTATTTAGAAACTTGCAATATTGCCCCAATATACACACATAATTTTAGAAATGGGCTTGGGGAAGGTCACAGATATTTTGAATACACTTTGCTTCAGGGAAGAAAATAGCCTTCTGATCCTTACCAGAACATTTGGGGCAAGAACATTTGGTTTTTCTAAACCATTGATTTATTAAAATGTGTTAAATGGTAGACTTCTTTTTAATTTGTTGGCCATATTATAGTATGCATAATCTCAATTTCAAAAGCCATTCTTTACAGGAAAACCAGGAGCAATATATTTACTTTTTTTTTGTTTGTTTGTTTGTTTTCTAATAGGCCAAATTTATATTCTGGAATGTTGTGCATAGATTATGCCATGATTTTCATGTGTCCAAATTGTTAAATGTCCTTTGATTTCTAATAGGGGAAGAAAATAAAGTCTCATTAGTCCTTAGAAGGTATCAATTCTGTTATAATATTTAAGTCCTTTCTTCTGTGCAAAATAGGTACTAATGTCCACTAAATGGGTACTAAAGGTTGATCTCTTTATATTTAGTAAACATTCTGTAAATCATGTCATGTGTTCAATGTAAGGCTCGAGGCCTCAAATATTCAGAGAGAAACAAAATTCACTCACTTCGAAGTGCTTTTACTTTAGAATGAGAGAACGGTGGTAAATAAATTATTCAGTTTTATAATAAAATCATGGTACGGTTAACTGTTAAATAATTAAGGAAGTTAGTTATGACCTTTATGGAGAAAATTCCAAGGAAATCATAATGTAGTCAGTAATGGTGTGGCAAAAATAAGTAAGTACATAAATAAGCCAGAGTATAGAGGCAGATTCATGATAGGAAGACACACCCAGCTATATATTACGATTTGCACAAACTTGCATATGTCAGCAAATAGTTCAGCACAACTAGAATAATGAGGAGGGTATGTGAGAAGAGGGATAGTAAGTCCCACAATTAAGTATTTGTATTCAGTATGAGGAGTTAATTAAAGGGCTATCAATTAGGGAATAGCATTATCACATTTTATACTTGCAAAATAACATGCATATTATTCAAAGAGGTTCAGGGATAAAGACACTAAATACAGTCTTGGAGAACAGCAGATTTTACAATAATAGAAGTGCCAGAAAATTAAAACCTATACTAATGTAATTATATTCATAGCAGGGAACAAAAGAGAAAATATAATAAAGGCTTGAGAAGTTTTATATGCAGGGCATAATGAGAGAGTAGGGGCAAGGGAGAGCGAAGGCCATGACCTGAATTTCCAACATTGACTTTGCTTACAGATTCACACAGGTTGGATCTAGCACCTGGGGGAGGGGTGTTGTTGTTGTTGTTGTTGTTGTTGTTGTTTGTTTGTGTATGTTGGGAGTTAGAGAATGTTAGTTTGCTGGCAGATGTTAGTGCAGTGCACACTGAGTTGTCTAAAGTATCTATTATGATATCTACTACTTCAGAGGCAGAAGTTTGGTAGTGCATATGCATATAAATATGGAACTTAAAGCAGAAGTTCGGAAATAGTTGGGGGAAAAGGTCACATTTAGGTGGATGAGAGTGTATAAGAGTGAATACTGTATCACATGAGAACAGAGAAACAAAAATCAGAGTCAAACAAAATTTCAGTTAAAATCCATAGCCAACATTATGCAAAGAAGTTAAGGAAAAGCCTATTTCAAATGGTAATGACAGTAAGAGTAAGGCATGATTTAATTTATAAAAATATTGATCCATAACTTAGTAATATAAAAAATAACTAAAAATAAATCCAAATTTTTTATTATATACCTCCTATTATTAATTAATACTTTTCAACTGCTATAAAAATTAGTATTAAGTGTAGCTTGCACAACCTAGTGGATCAGATCAAGACATTTAATCAACAGATTATTTGTAAAATTAAATCTGTTTGCACTGTTTTTCTTCTACATTAGAAATAGCCCCTTTAAACTACGTAAGTAATGCATGACTGATATCTAAAAAAATGCAGATATTTTAGATAAAAAAAGAAAAGGTGGCAAAAATACCCAGCATTCCCATTCCCAAAAGAAAACTGTTCAAATGTCGGTACTTCATTCCCGATTTGTTCCATTTGCCTTACTGCTCAGTATAAGCAAACAAAAGCAGACATAGCATGTAGAATTCAATGAATTACATGAAATAATATTTTACAGAGGAATTTTTTACATGAATGGGGGGGTGATATATTAGCTATATGGTTACTTCTTCTCATCGCTTCCTTTTGTAAATACGTCTTGTTTTAACAATGTATTTCAGAAAGGAATCTTTTTATGGTTTGTATTATTGAAGTAGAGCTCATATCCCAAAGCACCATTATTATAAATGAGATAACTTTAAATTATTTAAAATAAATGAATAAAAAAGTATACTTAGACAAACCAAAAAATGTTTAAGGATACTTGGTATTAAGGCAGCTATGAATGGATTAATGTTCCTTCAGGAGAGAAATCCTATAAACTCCAAAATTGAATAAATGCTGTAATTTTTATCATTTTCTTAATCTTTCCCACAATTGATTTAACTACTAAATATGCTTTCTTTTTTGGCGGTGGTGTTTTTGAGACAGTCTCTTCTGTTGCCCAGGATGGAGTGCAGGAGCGCAGTGCTATCATCATACCTCATTGTAACATCAAACTTCCGAGCTCAAGCAGTCTTCCTGCCTCAGCCTCCTGAGTAGCAAAGACAACAGGCCTGTGGCACCACACTCAGGTAATTTTTAATTATTTTTTGTAGAGGAGATATCTCACTATTTTGCCCTGTCTGGTCTTGAATCAAGTGATTGTCCTGCCTCTGTCTCCCAAAATGCTAGAATTATATATTTTAATTGCTTTAATTTTCCAAAATCATTAATGATTCTTACTTAAAAATTTATATATTTTGGGCAGTGCCTGTGGCTCAAAGGATTAGGGTGCCAGCCCCATATGCCAGAGGTGAAGGGTTCAAATATAGTCCTGGCCAAAAACACCAACCCCCCCCAAAAAAAAATGTACGTATTTTGCCAGCATGCCCAAAATATGAACTTTATTATATTGCGGTTTTTAAGAGTAGAGACATATTATTTGGTTAAAACAAAAAGACTCAATTGAAAATATCATTTGATGCTCTCCATCCGTTTAATAATTGTAGTGTCAACTTCTCTGTCTTTTTTTGTATGTTTTTGCTAACAAAATATTGACAGTTCTACTGCATGAAATTAGACAGGTGGGAGGGTCTGAAAACAATATATGATTCTAAATTTTGGAATTGTCCTAGAAAATACTATCAGAAAATGAAACATTAATATTTTTAGAACCATCTCACTTACAAAAATATTTTTGAGTTCATAGTGATCACTAAATAAATAGTACATAAAAAATAAAGCCATAAGCTTGAATATAGTAACTAATAACGGGTCATTAAAGATATATACTTTTCTATTTATAGCATGTAATGGGTTAAAAAAATAAGAGTAGGTAAACATTTAGAAAGTTACAAGGGTATTTAATTAAATCAGCAGGTTAATCAGTCAAAGTAAAAACATCTGGTCACCTTTGCTCAGAAATCATTGTGTAGAGTTAGTGCCTTTTCTAAAGCACTTACACAAGCTTCAAGTTCATCTATTGTATAAAGAATTTCTTTTGTCCTAGCTGAGATACTGAATAAATATTGTTTTTACCCTCTTCACTGCTGTGTTTACAGATGACATGTTGACACCTAAAACTTTAATTCAATAACAGCACAACATCTTAAATCAGCACAAATCAGGCATAGGACTTTAGCAGGTGGAAGCACGTTTTCCCCTTATAAGAAGTGGATTTCTTTTACTGGTTTAAGAAATTCTGGATCATTGTCACACAGACCTCAGGGGCACTAAATACGCAAAACAAAAGCAGAAGGGATGCCAAAAGCAAAATTCAGATACTTTAAGAACAGCTGCCTAGCTTCTTCCGGACATTTATTCAAAAGTTTTTTATTTTTATTTATTTTTATTTTTTTATTAAGTCATAGCTATGCACATCGATATGACCATGGGGCATCATACACTAGTTTCATAAACCATTTGACACATTTTCATCACACTGGTCTCCATAGCCTTCCTGGCGTTTTTCTAGTTTTTCTATATCTGGTTGCTGTGCCAAGATATTTACATTCTACGTTTACTAAGTTTCACATACATCCTTACAAGATGCACTGCAGGTGTGATCCCACCAGTCCCCTTCCCTCTACCCACCTCCCCTCTCTCACCCCTCCCTCTCCCCCTTGTAACCCAGTGTCCAAATGTTTTTTAAAGCCATCTTGAAATATCAGCACCCATCATGTTTCAGAGAGCCAAAAAGGGCTAACCAGCTGGGTTAAAAAAAAAGCTTCCCCTACGGTTTGCAATCTCTTTCTGGGGCCTACAGCCTATTTAAAATCACCCAAATGTTTAAATTACAAAAATTAGGATGTTATATTCAAACAGTAGAGGGGTTTTTCTCAAATTTCAGGTAGGGGTTGCAGGAAGTATGAAACAAAATTTGATGGAGGTGAGACAAGCTCTGTCATTAACTATTTGAATATAATTGTGAAAACTGACCAATATTCTCTTTGCTTTCAAGGCTTTTTTATTTATTTATTTAGTTTAGTTTAAGCACTTTTTTTTTTTGTTTGTTTTAATGTATTACACCAGCGCTAGCTGTTTTATTAGTTATCCATGTGAGTACCTAAATTGCTACTTCCACCTAATGGAGGCCTCGGGAAATTAAAAAGCCAATTCCA
This sequence comes from Loris lydekkerianus, assembly GCA_963574355.1. Taxonomy (NCBI): domain Eukaryota; kingdom Metazoa; phylum Chordata; class Mammalia; order Primates; family Lorisidae; genus Loris; species Loris lydekkerianus. The sequence continues at coordinate 41,022 of CAUYPK010062919.1, forward strand.
CTATAATCATTAAGGAAAGGTTTTTTTTTTGTTCCTTTTTTTTTGAAATTATTCAGGAGAGAATGGGAAGTAGCATTGAGTCAAAAGGCTAACAGAAGGTTAACTAGCAGTGTTTGCTGCCATAGTGAAGAGGGAGTTAGAACAAGCATGCTGTGTCATCAGCACTTACTGAGTCTGCTTTTCCGTGAGCCTTGACCTTTCCATGACATTGCAGCATCATGCGTAGGTGCTACGCTGTCATAGACACATGTCTTATAACAAGTATATATGCGGTTGTGTGTGTATAGACTATTTCCTAAAAAATTGTGTTAGTAAAATCTGCGTTGAGCTTCTTGGAAAATAATAGTTAAAAAATAGAGGGATGTTTTGTATGGCCAAGGTGGTATAGTGAATTTACACATTGGCAAACATATATGCTGCAAATACAGTGATGGACTACATGTAAAACAGAAGTTAGAAAAACAGGCTCATATGATTTGTATTTACAAGTAAATGATAAAATGACTGCCAATCAAAGTAAATAATTCAAAAAGAAAGTAACAATTAAAAAATAATGAATGCTTGTATATCATCTAATACTATTCAGCCATAAAAAGATGGAGACTTTACATCTTTTCTATTTAACTAGATGGAGTTGAAGCACTTTCTTCTTAGTAAAATATCACAAGAAGGGAGAACCTAGTGTGCAATGGACTCCATAACAGTATGAAACCAATAGGTAAATAACTGCACACCCACATGAGAGAAAAACACAATTATATTCAAGTTGGGGGGAAGGAAAAGGGAAAGGGGAGGAGGGAAGGAGATTGGTAAGCTCTCACCTAATATGCACAATGTAAGGTTATAGCACAGGAGAAAGGCTCAGTTACAACTTGGACTTTACCTTAGACACTCGAACAATATAGCCTAATCCTTTGTACCCTCATATTAATCTGAAATTTAAAAAATAAATAAGTAAATTAAAATAAAAAATGGTTAACACACTGATGTTATTCTCTAATGGGATTTCGCTACCATAGGCGATGATAAGCATACATTTGGCTCCTGCAGAATAACATGACCAAAGCCCTTCCATACAAAGATGAGGAAGCAGATGCAGCTTTTCTGAGCACACGTTGGAAGTTAACATGTCATGTAATAGTATTAAGAGGTACAGACGTTCTGGAAATGATTAAGTCATATGGCAAAGCCCTTGTGAATGGAATTCATACCCTTATAAAGTGACCTGAGGTAGCTGGTGAGGCCCTTTTGCTCCTTCCATGTTTTACTCCTTGAGGGCACTGTAACAAGGCCCGGTGTTGGAATCAGGGAGTAGGCCTTCAACAGACAAGAATTTAGACTTTCCAACAGCCAGAACTGTGAGAAAATAAATTTCTATTATTTAAAATTATTCAAAAGACTGTGTTTTGCTATAGGAGCAGGAATGTCCTAAGATACTTAATACAATAGAAGAAAATTAAAAAAAAATAACAGTAGAAAGATAAATTAAAATGTTGATGTATGCTTTAATATTGATAAATTCATCCATATAATATGCATTTATATTTGTGGCCAAAAGACATAAAGTAGAGAACCTCCAGCTTGGCCTTCTGAACTCTTGACTGCAACATTTTGGCTGAATAAAATTTTATAGAACAAGTACTTTTAATAAAGTGATTTGTTGTGTGAAGTTTGCATTCCATTGAGGGGCACCTGGTGGGGTCTGGAAGTCCACAGGTCGTTCTTCACCCCCAGATTTTGAACTTAGGAAAAACTGAAAAGAGTCTAGCCTTGACTGATTAAGATTCTAACTTCATACCTATCTATGGGAGAGTGGACATGATAAAGGGGAATCTCTGGTACTTTTGGGCTTTTTTTCTAAATTAATGCTCACAATCAGGAAAAATGGACAAATAGATGCCGGGCAGCAATGATTAACACAATCAACCTTCAAGGGAGAAGTGGAGGGGAAGATTTTATGAATTTATACTATCATGGAAGATGTTCCTGTGGAACTTTAAACATAGAAAAGCATTTCCCCCCAACAAATTAAAATGAGAAGATATTTAGATGCAAAATACAACGCTACAAATCATAACCTATGAATATCAGCCAACCAATAAATATTTGGTTTAGTGTTTTAGGCTTTCAAGGATTTATTTAGGAAAAAAATATGTAAATCACTAAAATGGCAACACAAAGCCAAACAAAATGTAATGAAGAGGATAATAAAGATAATTAGGAATGTGAGGTGCGGATGGAGGAAGGTACAATGAACAAGCAGGCTGAACCTGAAGTCTTAGGAGGAAAAACCAGCAAAGTACAAAGCTCCTTAAAATTTCTAACTAATCAAAAGAGTAAAAGGAAACCAGAAGTGATAAATCAACAAAGTCACAAATAAAAAAATTACGTAAGTGTGGGTGGCGCCTGTGGCTCAAAGGGGTAGGGTGCTAGCCCCATATGCCAGAGATGGCAGGTTCAAACCCAGCCCAAGCCAAAAGCTGCAAAAACAAAATTACGTAAGTGTACATCAAAATAAGAGGAATTAATAGAGAGTAAAGATTAAAATTGTCATTAAAGAAAATTATGAAAAATGTATGCTCAAATTACGGAAACCTAAGAAAATTTCATGTGTCTCTGAAATAATAAAAATGGGGATCTCCCTTTCAGGAAGAAATAGAAAACCTCAAATTCAGTTTTTATAACCCTGTATTGATGATTTAAAGTGCTGTTCATAAAAAGAAACTAAGACCATAGAGTCCTTCAGATTGATTATGACTAGCTTTTAAAGAATGTCTTATCTCTGGTGTGTATGAAGTCTAAGCATTGCATTTTAGAAGACTATATTTGCATACACACATGCACACACACACATACACAAGTAGTAAAAGTAAGAAAACAGACTTCTGTTCAAGTAGACTGTTAGCCATTCACTATGTTTAACCCCCTGGGCAGGTTTTCAAAATCCTAGTAGAGCACCTATGCAGAATCAACACGTTCTAAACAGTCATCAATGAACAGCAAAGAAGAAAACGTTCCATCCCTGACTTCACACCACTTTCTGTCCAGGGGAAGGGATAATATTTGTATAAGTGACAATGTGCTAATAGACAAACTATGGAAATTGATGCAATAAAAGTATCAGAATACATAAAGATGTTTCATTGGTCAGAGAGAAGAGGAGAACGTGATAGGGTGAGCAAAGAATGGTCAGGAAAACCCTAAATAAGTTAAGGCAACAGTATAGCTAGACTCTAAGCCTTTTAGGGACTTATAATAAAATTTAAATAACATAGCTTTTCATTTTATGGATTATTCTACATCCAGTTAATTGAAAGTAATCTGGAAACTCAAAAAAGGTTTTTGTCTTTTTTTTGGTATTTGCTAACTTGCAATACAGTCACAATTGTATGATGCATTTAGTTAGCGGATTAGTAAAGTGGGTATTTCTGAAAGACTCAGCTTGCTAATTAGCGTTTTTAATGAGTTTTGTGCTATGTCACTCCTTTGCAATCTATTTACCATTTTCTGTACTCTAGTTTGATGCCAAAATCCTAGTGGATTGCAATTAATTCCACGTATTTCTCCTGAATCAGGCCAGTCAAAATATTCAATCAGTAGCAAAAACGATAATAACGATGAAATGTAAGAGCAAATATGTAAAGACATAAAGATAAAAAATCTGCACATTTAAATGATAAAGCCAAAGTAGAAATATGTTCATGTAAAATTGAGCAATGATGTACATGATACTTCTCACTATACATGAAATTATATCTTTTTAAATACAGGTTTAATAAACTCGAAGTTAAAGACTATCTTAGTTTCACAAACAGCATGGTAAGTGATTGACTATTTCTGTTGCAAATTCTGTGGCTTTAGTGAATACACAGTAACTTATAAGCAGTACTATTATATGAACTGTATCCAAGCTGTGATATTTCTTTTAACTTTCCTGAGCATTTTTATGGATAATGTGACATAGATGATCAGTTCTCCAAAAAAAAAAATATGATTTTTTCCTTTGGACATTATACTGTTGTCACCAGGAAGTGGCTTCTCAGCTGGAGGTGATATTCCTTTAACCACTCCCATTTGATGCTGAGGTGATTTCTATCCAACAAGATTTAAACAAGGAGATGTGGATCATTTCTGATAAAATTGACTTAGGAGTTGTCTCCGTCCTCTGTCTTTTCTCCCTTCTGAGGACTCAGGGCAGAGAACTGTTGAGTATCTAGGGGACCACAGAGCCACAATCTAGAAACAACTTCACCCCTACATAGCCATTTAGAGAAAACAATCCCACATTAGGCAGTAATACTCACATAAACAGTTAAATGAATGGAACATAAATTTCTGTTGTGTAAGACACTGAAATTTGAAGGTTTATTTTGTTATTTTCTTTCCCATATGGATATCTACCCTAACTACAAGGAAAAAAAAAAAAAAAATCCAGAATTCTTCTACATACATGAATACTTAAAAAAAAAAATGTCAAGGTGGTGCCTGTGGCTCAGCGAGTAGGGCACCGGCCCCATATACGGAGGGTGGTGGGTTCAAACCTGGCCCAGCCAAACAGCAATTAAAAAAATAAATAAATAAATAAATAACAAACAAAAAAAAGTCAGTGTCTTGCTGATAATTTGAATGTTTATTGGCTACTTTTACAAATTAGTCTAGTAATAAAGGCCTCTGAAATGAAATCTAATACATATACATGCACGTCAATGATACGTTTTTAAAAAATTACATTGTACCCCATAAATGCATTAATGTACACAGTTATGATTTCATAAAAATTAAAATAAATAATTTAATAAAATTAAATGCTCTCTTATTATCTAGAAAACTTCCTAAAAATCTGCCCCCTCCATAACCAAAGCACATGTTTTTATTCACTTGTCCAATTAACACATTGTGGAGTTGAAAGGAAATTTTTTTTTTTTTAAAGTGCTTTATTTCATTAGGGATTACTTTACCTCCTCTTTTCTCTTTATTTTATCATGTACGTTGCTGTGGGAATCTGGGAGCCTATTATTGAAACAATCCTTAATCCTAAGGGAAAGGAAGCAAGCTGGTAATACAGGTGGGAACTATGCGCAGAGAATAATGTCTAGATAAATAGGAAGGAGTTCAATGAAATCGTATTCCAGGAAGAACATGCAGAACACTGCCTTCCCCAGTAGAAATCTATGATTAGGTAAAATTAACTTTAAACCCATTTTGTTATTACTCACGGATGGTGAGAGAAAACATAACTAACATATGGAAAGCAGAATGTCCAATTCATCATTTGACTCTACTTGTAATGAAATCATATTTATGGATTCATTTACCAATTATATAAAATACTGCATATTAATAGAATACTAATAACGATCAGAAGTTCACTCAAAGAGTAGGTATCTTCAAACACTCCTATCAGATCAGAATACTTCAGTTGCAGAGAAATTCTATTCATCTGTCCTAGCTGAACAAAGAGAGTAGTTATATATCATGTCCTAAACCACAAGAACTTTTTTCCAAGGACTTTTTAATTGATAATTTTAGAATCAGTTTTTTTATTTCCTTTGGATGGTTAATTTGTAAACTCATGAGATCTGAATAAGCTCTTCGTCATAAAAGCTCCATTACTAATCCAGAGATATGAAGCAGTTGACCAGCAAGTAAAGAGGGGGGGAAACAGTGACCCCAGGTTCTCAGCTGTCTGTCAAAGTATTTCTGTTCACTAATTAATTTCTTAATTTTAATTCTGTTGCTCAAAACCCAAGAAACCTTCCATCTAATGAAAATATATAAAATAATCATTGAAGAAGAAATGATTTTCTTATTCTGGTAGCTCCTTGAATCATTTATGTTTTTTGACTTTATAGGAGGGCTGCATCAGCAAAATTTAAAAACATCAATAGCTGTTGCTCCCTCATATTGAGAGCAGAGAAAGGGCACCTACCTTCTCATTTTTCTAAATTCTAGAATGCATTCTATGTTTAAAATCTGTGAAGTTACTTCTGTTCTATGTGTAAATGTCTAACTTCTCATAGTTCAGTAACAGAAGCTAAGAGCAAAACTTCTTATTATATAAGTGGTCTCACTCCATCTCTTTTGGTGAAGCTATTAATATAGTTCTAAGTTTTACTTTCTTTTATGATGCATAATATATTTATGAAATTCTTGAAAGTAAAAGTGATCACTTAATGATATTCAATCTCATATAATTTACCTTAGAAACTGTAAGAATAAGTAGAGCATAAGACTATAGGCAATAATATTAGATTCTGGGTTTAGTAACCTGCAGACTCCTGATTATGAAATCATTCTTCAGGCACAAAAGGAAACAAGAAAAGCTTCCTCATTCTCTGCTGCACCCTTTTGAATAAAATGATTTGTTATGTAAAATTTGGATTCCATCAAAAAGCCACATTTAAGGAACCAGAAGGCCACAAATTTCCTTACGTCTGCAGGTTCCCTACCCCTGAAAAGAAAACATGTTTTTAATAATATTAAATCTCAGAGTAGGATCTATACCGATTGTTTTAAGGTTTGATTTTACTCACTAAAAGAAGTGGCAAACTTAATAAATTGTTTTGCAATTATTATTCTTGCTTGAGAAAAAAACTCAGACTTTTTTTCTCATATATGTCTTCTTCTTTTGAATGCAGCATGCAAGGTTCAACTCATTCAATTTCCTGTACATTCACCTGCACGAAGGACTTCCTGTAGCACCCAATATGTGTGATGAGGACCTATACCACATTTATGTTTAATGCACAGACTGAGTCACACAAGCCACAAATCTCGTATTGCTGATGGAGGAGGGGTGGCATAAGGAAGGTACAACATGCATAATGATGTCTGTTAATGATGCCGAGGTTTCCACAGGTGAAGGGACAGTAAGTATTCTCAGACACCAGGTAAAAAGAGGGCAAATCTAGGGATTGTAATTCCTAGATTGGGTATAAAGTCAACTCACTGTAGTGATACACTTGAACTTAGAGACAGTGCCCACAAAGTGGGCACTTGCAATATAAATTTTACAAAAGTTACTCAGCACTCACACTGCAGAGACGTCTTTCAGGACTTTGAAACTGAAGCACAGCAACTGCACATAATTTTACGGTGATGGACTCTAGCATTTTACACAGAATTAAGCACTTTTTTAAAAATTCCAAGGCACACACACAAGAGTTAATAAAGAGGTATTTTGCCACCTCCACCCCCTCTTCCTTTGAATACACAGACTATGTCTGAAATTATAGTCAAACCAAACCAAATAAGGATTTGAAGGAAATAGACATCTGGACAATTTCACCTGTCCATCCCTAAGGAAGAAGCGAGCCTCCCAAGACTGGCTCTACCTCCAACGCCAGCTGCAAGTTAGGGTGTCCCAAGGCTACCCTCATTTCAGTCCAACTGGCTCTACATTTTGGGCTCTCACTACCTCCTTAGGTTAGATAATTTGCTAGAACAGTTCACACAACTCATAAAGAGCTATGAATACAATTTGTTTTTTTTTTTTTTTTTAATAATGAAAGGATTCAAATCAGAATGAGCTAAAGGAAGGGACACAGAGGTCACATTCTGGGAGGGTTACAAATATAAAGCTTCTGTTCTTCCCTCCCCAAGGAGTAAGGATACATCACTCATTTAACACCTGAATATATAACAATATGCAGAGTTGACAACGAGAAAAACCCAAGCTTTCGTATCTAGAGGTTCTGTTGGAGTTTCTGGGTGGATGACAGACTAAATCCCTAGCCATGATATTGAACCCATCCTCAGCTTCCTTCCCCTCCCAGAAGTCTAGCTTATAATACATGTGTCCCAAAGCCCTAAACTCATTTTGGGTGTTCAACCTGTGACCCATGGACTGCATGCTGATTTTGTGAGGAAATGTTTTATTTATCTGTGGTGTCAGATACCAGAAAAACCATTCACACAGCCCTCTTTTTTTTTTTTTTTTTTTTTGCTAACGATCTTTTCTTGTATTTGTTTAGTTAATATATGGTTAAGACAACTCTATTCTTCCAATGTGCAGCAGAGGAAAAAACCATACCCGTGGTTGGTCTTTCTGGCATGGCCACCCAAATCCTGAATCATCTCTTTAGCACATATCTAGGGCCCACCCTGAGGTCGCCACAGTATAAACCCTAAGGTGTGATGAAAAGAGTCCGTGTGAATTAATAAGGCACTTCTATTACTAAGGGAAATTCTAAATACTTAGTAGGTATCTCTTGGGAACTAGAAACAAAGACCAACTCAATTTTTTATCACACATCTGCTTCATCATAACCACAAACAAGTTACAGACAAATTCTTTAGTGCATGTGACATTTTACTATAAAATTGAGATAAAAAATCACTGTTCTGAGATAAGTCACCCAAACACAACAGAAATATTGGCTCAACACTACCTACTGGTAATGTTAGAATGGTTCCCTGAAAATATTTTTGGATATATTTTATGAAAAAAGAAAAAAAATAGAATGTTTTTGCCCAAGTTTCATACCACCACAGGTGTCAGAAGCAGTGATGGTTTGAAACGTGTTTCTAATCATTGGTTTGGGCTATGTGTGTTTAGGCGGGGAGGGGAAGTACTCAGGATTGACCACAGGGACCAGCAAATTCTAAGAAGATTGATTTCTACATTTGCCTATTGATCAAATTAGGAACAAAATCATACTTTAACTACTATCACAGCTTACATTAATGTACTTTTTATTGACTTTGACACACCTACATAGGAATTATGTCCAGAAATTGTAAAATCCAATATAACAAAGTGCTTCAGAATGCCTTGTCTGAATGCAGCTTGCGTGGGTTTAAATACTTAATCACTTATCAACTGTGTACAATTAACTTAGCATGTTGATATTAACTGTACTCTCAGAAAATTCTTAAAATTCAATTCAAGGAAATGAAGGAAAATTAGATATTAAACAATATCTAATTTAGCAAATATTTAACTAATGTAAGCTAGTAGTAATAGTTGTAGTAACAGCGATATTGGTAGAACTTTTAGCCTACTTTTCCCATCTAAACTATGTAGGATTATGTTTACTTCACATTAAAAATCTGAAAGCATGTCATTTAAGACAGAGAAACACTAGTTTTAGTGAAAAGATACTAAGAAAGGAAAAGTATATATGTTTAGGAGGAATAAAACTCTAGCTGTTGGTGTGTAATTTTTGATAGTTCTGCCATTGTTTCATAGATCTGAGAGCTTCTACCCTTTTGCATGGCTTGAACAGCTCCAAAACAGCCTATTTAACTTAGCTAAGAGGACACTTCCTATTAGTGCATAAGGACATTAACTTGTTTGTTCCTGGCTGCCATTGACTTAAAAACTGGTTTGTCTAACTTTGAAATTCTCTCCATTACATATTACCCCAAATTTGTATTTGTCAAGGTACTATAAAGGATAAAACAATAAGATGGAACATTAGACAGATTAGATAGATGGATAGGAGGAGGCACTGTAGGGAATTGGCCTACAGCTGAGTTCATGAAAGGCTGTCCATGCTGGAGACCCAGGTATGTTGGTACCTTGGCAGAATCTAACTTCAAATGCCTCAGAACCAGGGACTCTGATGTTGTAATGTTTAGGACAAGGCCAAAGGCCTGAGATCCCAGAATGCCACTGGTGCAAGTGCTGGAGACCAAAGCACAGAGAACCTGGAGTTCTGGTGTCCGAGGGCATGAGAAGTGTATCTCTGCTTTGGGTGAATTCACCTTTCCTCTGCATTTTTATTTGACTTGGACCTCAGCAGACTAGATGGTACCTGGCATAATTGAGGGACACATCTTCCTTACTCAGTTCACTGATTCAAATCAAACCCCTTCTGGAAACTCTCATACAGATATACCCAGGATCAATGCTTCTCCAGCTATTTGTGTATCTCTTAATCCAGTCAACTTGACATTTAAAATTAACCATCACTATAGAATTTATTTTATCCTCCAGTCATCCAGGCTAATTTTCCTGACCATAGTGCCAATCTTTTAGCTACTACCTATGAATTTGCAGAAGCTTATATTTTATTACTACCTGAAAATAAGACATCCTCCGAAAATAAGACCTACTCACAGGAAAGATAAGACGTCCCCTGAAAATAAGACCTAGAGCATCTTTGGGAGCACACCTTAATATAAAACACTGTCTTATTTTCGGGGAAACAGAGTACTATTATTATTTATTTCCTTTAATGGAAATGCAACTCATATTTCTGCTCATTTAGAGGATATGTATTTCTCTTTTTCAGTCAAATCCAACTGTAGCAGGTCCAACATAGTGCCTTCCAGACTGAATATGAGATCTCTATCCTGAGCAAGGCTCCTTGCTGGGAATCTAATAACTCACTATCCAGAAGGGCTTTTTTAATTATTTTAATTGTAAGATTAGGTAACATCTAAAAAGAATTCTGTGTAGGGACAAAAGAATTATGAGCTCCCTCTTCATGGATGCCATTAATACCACTAGTGGTATTATGATGATTTTTTAAATAAATCATTTTCACTTGATGAGGGAATTCCTCTGTCTTTTCCTTTTTATTGGAATGCTGTACTGATAGAAATATTTCTATTTCTATTAAATCCCAATAAAGACTATAATCAGCTTTTCATAGAGTGTTCACCTGGAGGCACCATGAGACCATTTTCTAGTTTAAAATTCCAGTAGTCACTACTAAGTGGTAACATAAAGGCTTTGGCCAATGGTTCCCATCAATATAAGAATGCATTGCTGATCTTGCTAATATTTTATAAACTGAAGGTTCATATATGACCTTGTATTATTTATCTGTTGGTATGCAACAAATTATCACCAAGGTAAGTGTTTAAAACAACACACATTTCTTTGGATCAAGAATCTAGGTATTCTTTAGCTGAGATTTATGTTTCAGAGTCTCACAAGATTGTAATGAATGTATTAGCTAAGACAGAGTCTCAACTGAAATCTTGACTAGGATGCTTCTGCAGCTATTTGTGTATCCCTTAAGCCAGTCAACCTGACATTTAAAATTAACCATCATTACAGAACTTTTTTACCCCCCCAGTCACCTAAGGCTGATTTTCCTGACTGTATTGCCAATCTTTTAGCTACTACCTATGAATTTTCAGAAAGGGATTTGATTTCATGCTCATGTTGCTAGTAGCAAGATGTGCTTCCTTGTGGGTTATTGAAATGAAGAAGTTTCTCTGCTCACAGTTGGCCAGGGACTTTCTTATTTCCTTGCTACGTGCAGCTCATCAATATGACTACTCCCCTTAAAGCCGGATAGAGAAGAGTTAACAAGGCAAAAGTTTACTTTACACTGACTAATTACAAGAGTCATTCCACCTCCTTTTCTGCATTCTATTGATAAGAAGCAAATGACTATCACAAGGATACCAGGAGGTGTAGTTCACTGGGGAACAGATTAAAATCTACCTGCCACAGTTACCAAATTTCTCTCTGAAGTTCAAGAGCACCTACTATTGTTTAGTTTGTTAATTCAAATCCATATACATATTTCACAACCTTGTGGATAGAAAAAGTAAGGGTGTGTGATTTCTCCAGAATCCAGACAACTAGATCAATCTTTCTGTATCTTCTTTTGATTTTGGAACTGCAAATAATAATACTAATGATTCTTATCATTATTTGGTCTGGTTGAGGGACATATTTAGTTACTCTAGTCCAAGTAATGAACAGGAATTTTATGGTTTGTCTTGGGTCCTATACTTCATTCGGGCTAATCAATATAATCAATAGCATAATTACTCCATCTGGTAGTTATGTAAATAACTACTACTTTTAATCCATTATTAGATTAATCTTCAGGTTAAGATATGTTTTGACATTAAATCATCAACATTTTGAATTAAATAAAACTTGCTTCTTCTCACCAGGGCCATCAATATACACAGAGATTTAAATGTCTCTGTGGAAGAACAAGAAATGTGTCTTTCATTTTCTTTCACATGAAAAGAAATTGGCTTCTCTTTTTTGCAAATATAAATTTAAAAGGAGGTATTAGTTAAATCTGTCACAAAACAATAATCTTCCTTCACAACACGAATTGTAAACATCATTTCCAGCATAGCTGACACTATTATAGGTACTACTTTATTTAATACTTTATGGCCTATCGTTAATCGGCAGGGTGCACTAACTTCCTCATAAACACTACTGGACTATGAATCAGTGAAGGCATAGGGATTCTTACACCCATATCTACTATATTATTATTTAGAGTTGGAATTTCTGGATGTTCCCCAAAGAAACAGTATTGTTCTATATTAAACATATAAGTTGATTTAAATGATTCTAAAATTTCCAATTAGTATTTGCAAGGATAAGAAATTCTGAAGGCAATTTGGATAATATCCATCCCCTTAACAATTGAGGAAGAGGAGAGCATCCCACTTAAATAGCACATACATTTTAACAATATTCTGGTAAGTGTGTCAGGCTTTTTACAAAATTATTTCTAATCTTACAACATTTTACTCTGGAAAATACTCTCATCTATTAGACTGATACAATATATGGAATTCTAGAGGTTGCCATATTTCAATGGAGATCATTTTATGTTTCAGAAGGGCATCTTTGTTCACTAATTCTTAAGACATGAGATACTATATTTGTGAAGTAACTTTTTGTAATATTAAAATGAGAAGTAATTTGAGCTCATGGATGTATTGATATTGTTAATGACTATTGCTTTGTGTAATAATTTATTTCATTGCTCGTAGATTGCATATTACCATAAGTACTTTTCAAAGCACACCTACAAGCAAGGCTACAAGTCAAATCAGTCAAATGTAGAACATAAATGTCTTAACACGATAATCAAGTAAATGAGGCAAAAGCTGTGTTGATTGGTTTGCTGTAACCATATCAGATTGTATAAAAAAAAAATCAACACATTGTACCCAACATATGCATAAATGTACTCATGATCTATGTGTATTTGACTTAATAAAAAAATTAAAATAGATTTGAATTCTCTGTAGATTCTAGTTATCAACACTTTGTCAGATTGATACCCTGCAAATATATTTCCCATTTTGAACAAAAATTAAATAAAAATAAAAACACATCGAAATCACAAAAATGAATAAAATTCTTTGTGTATGCGCTTCCATATCAATACTTTACATTTTTTCAAATGCTGAATCTGTGTCATCAATTTAAATAAAATTTTTTTCATGAAACCATTCAGGTATTCTTATAATTATTGGAGTTACACGATGTCACATTATATTAGAATTGTAATCTATAAAATAAATGGCATCCATTAAACCTGACTTGCATCAAAGCAAACATTTTTTAGTATTTTATAATATAGTAATAATGGTTACAAATGCGGGGAGCATGCCCAAATATAGACAAATGAGTAGTCCATTGTGACAGCTGCTAGCTTGATGAAATCATTATCAGTCTTATATCAATATATTTTTCCTGTGTCTAACTTGCTATAACTAAACTTCATTAGCACTTTCGGAAGGATCAGCCTTTCTCCATCTGGCACATGGCTTTTAAAACTAATTTGCTATAATTTAGAAAAGCTGCCAACAGCTGGCAAAAAATATATACTTTTATTAAGTTTTTTACTGTAAGATTTGAAAGATATGTAACTGTTCTTACATTTCTAAAACCTAGACTATTTTCTAACTTTGTAATCTCTATAATTTCTTTCAAATTCTCTAGAAACTAGATGACTTTAATTATGAACTGATATATTACTCTCTCACATTTAAATTTGATACATAGATGATTCAACTGATGTGTACTCCTAAAAATATTACAAGCATGTAGACTTCTGTATGCATGCTTGTTTGTTTTTGCAATGAAGTCTTTAGACTGTTAATGAACAATTACTAAGAGTATGGTTTTAGTCTTCCTTTATAACTATGTGACAGTCCAGAAGGATTTTTTTCTATTACTAAAAATCCATTTATATCCATAGTCACTTACATCTTGCTGATTTTTTCACAACCTTTAATATTGAACAGTACTATCAGATGCAACTTAGAAACAAACTTTAATCTTTACAAATTTCTGATATTACTGTTTAATGTATATTTGTGGAGTGAAACAGGTTCTTCTTAATAAAATATCTCAAGAATGGAAAAATATATATCCAATGCAGTAATGAGAGATCATCTCTTGTATCTCTATAGTATCTCTGTTATTTCTCCTTTTTCATTTCTGATTGAGGTTATCAGAGAATTTGCTGTTTCTAGTTAATCAGCAAAGAATTACCAATTTTATTGATATTTTCAAAGAACAAACTGTTTCATTAACTTTCTGAGTAATTCTGGTTTTGGTGTCATTTATTTTTTATTTAATTTTGATTATTTCTTTTGCTAGGCTTGGGATTGGATTGTTCTCCCTTATCCATTTCCCTAACATGATTCATTAGATTGTTGCTGTGCTCTCTTTCTGTTTATAGATGTGGGCGTCTAATGTAACAGATTTCTCACTTAGGAACGCTTTTGCAGTGTCCTACAGGTTTTGGTAACTTGTAGCTTCATTGTTGGCATGTTTGAAGAAGTTAATGTTTTCCCTTTTTTTCTTTTTTACTTGACCCAACTGTCATTCAGCATAAGGTTGTGTAGTTTCCATGCTATTGTGCAGGAATTAAAATGTTTTTTGGAGCTGAGTTTCACCTTTATTATCCTGTGGTCTGAAAGGTACAAGGTATAATTTCAATTCTTTTAATTTGTTGAGGTTTGAGTTGTGTCCTAGGATAGGATCTATTTTGGAGATGTTCCATGGGTTGATGAGAAGAGCATATATTCCTTAGCTTTGTGATGTGTTAAGTGCAGCCCATTTGTTCTAGGGTTAATTCTATTTAGAAGATCTGCCCAGTTCTGTCAGAGGAATGTTAAAGTCCAGGTATCATGGTGTTATTGGGTATCAGATTGATCAGACCAATTAAAGCTGTTTCATATACTTGGGAGCATTTAAGTTGAGTACATAAATATTTGGGATTGAAATGTCCTCTTTTTGTATGAATGGACTTGAAACACATTCTTCTTAGCAAAGTATCACAAGAATGGAGAAGTAAGAATCCAATGTACTCAATACTAAGATGAAGTTTGTAGATGATTTAATACACTCTTGTGTAAGAGAAGAACTCAATTCAATTCAAATTGGGGGGGAGAAAATATGGGGTTGGGGGTAAGAGGGAGGAGAACTGGTGTGTTCCCACTTAATAGGCACAATGTAAGTGTATGTATGTGGCACACCTTTTCGGGTCAGAACACTGCCATGAGAAGGACTCTACCGAACAAATACAAACTGGTAACCTAATTTTGCACCCTCACATTAGCTTGATATAAAAAATAAATCAAAAATAAATAAAACAAAAATAAAATAAAAAATCCGGTGCACTCAATCCTAATGTGAAACACATATACAAATAATTGCATGTCCACACAAATGCTAAAAAACAAATATAGTCTAGCAAGGAAGAGAGGAGGGAAAGGAAATGGCAGGGGAGGGGAGGCAGGGCTATTGGTGGAATCTCACCTAATGTGAGATTAATATAAATATATATTTATTTACTTTATTTTGAAGTCTTTTTTGTTATTCAAGGATTATTTTATTTTAAGATTCTTTTAAATCTACTTATCTTTTCTTCTCAGCTTGCCTAAATTCTCATACTTCAAGGAGATAATATCACATTTCATTGTACATGAAAATTTTCTAGTTCATCTAAATTTAGTGTTTTCTTCAGATAGAACTTTAAAATTTCTTCATATTTAAGAATCCTGGGTTTATAGTAGGACATATTTAAGTTTGAGAACTAATCCTTGTACTTACTAAGTGAAATAAATAACTAACCTATGTAAATTTCATGGATTTTTTTTCTTTCATATAATTTTTTTCAATAATACATGCCTTATGTGATTTTTATTGGGATTAGCTTTAATATAAATGATATGTCTATGTTTGTTATGGAAAATAGCTGCAAAATTCAAGGTCAATCTCTCACTTTCTGTGCCTTGTCATTTGAAAGCCTTGGTCACTAAAGACAATTTCTTCTTCCCTTACTTTTCATGTATTCATTATTATACAAAGATGTCCAGTTTTAGAGTTATTGAGGAAGGAATTATTTCCTCTTTATTATTTCCACATAGTTAAAATAATATTTGAAAAGGAAAGAATCCACAGCATAATAGAATTTTGCTTTATGTATGAAATATATTATAGTTAATGGTACTTACTTGTCTAGGGTGTTATCACTAGATACCATTACACTATTTAAATAACATCTCTTGTTGTTGTTATATTGTTTGATTGCTTCAAACTCCTGATATTCTTAAATTTTATCTTTTCAGAAATGAGCACTCCATAAGAGCGTCCTTTAAAAATTAGCATTAAGTTGATCACTGAGACTCCTGAACATATTTAATTGCACAAGAGAAACTAAAAATGGATAATCACCAGTTTGCTATTGCAGAATGCTTGCTCTGTCTCTCATTTTCTGAAGTGGTGGGCACCTAATTTTATCTATATTATGCCATAAAATAGGGAAATGTATAATCTTTGTTTGCCATTGTTTGATAGATGATACATTCCTCTTATCTAAGGAAACTCCAGCTCTTTATGGTAATTTCCTTAACAGTCATTTGTATTTTTCTGAAAATTACCCAATGTTTTTGGAAGAGACTTTGCTTTAGGTGACTATTTATCTTTATGAATCCTTTTTAAATGTTAAGATAGAGCCAATCAAAGGCATATAAACTTACTGAACAGCAAAATTAGAAGACATATTCATATGTCATCTATAATACTAAACTTTATCACTAATGGATTGCTGGCCTCTGTTTCAACAATTCTGAACAAGAGTAGCTGCTTCCCAACTTTTGACCATACATATCTTCAGAAAATGTTCTTTTATGCTAAGCCCAGGAATTTCTTCTTAAAATTTCCACGTTAGCAAGTTTATCCTTAATTTTGGTGCCACCAAAATAAGCTTTTAAATTTTTTCTTCATTAAGGAAACTGAAAGAATACGATTAAAGTGGCAACAGTTTACCAATGCAAAATTTATTTGCACCTTCGAAGGTGTTTGTACAAATTTTATGATTTGATTTTCACAAAAATGTTTCAGGCAAAGTTTCATACCAATGTTGCCCAAGAAAAATATCAGGGCATGATTTCTCACAATAAAATGTAACTGTCATGACCTTTACATGGCTTCTTTCAGAAAAATTGTGGTTTGTTCCCAAAGTGATAACTTCAATTCTTTCTTAATATTCTGACTCATATCCATTAGTCATGATTTCTTTTTCTTTTTTTTCCTAGATTTTATTCTTAAAATCATTGTACAAAAGAAATGAAGAAATAATATTCAGATGCAACCTTTCTAAGATTTGTGTTTTAAGTTGTGAATAAAGATCTCCTTGGTTACCATCTGTAATAATACAGAGGTATTATATAATTTAGAAACTTAAATTTCTCCAAGTGTATATTAAAATATTTTGATGCACATATGATGTTGGTCTTCAAAGGGAATTGCTAACTATATTTTATTACATACATTAAGAATATTGTGATATAAAAACAAATCTCTATTCCTAAAATTGTCATCCTTGAATCATAGTATCAAATAGCAGAAAATACATTTTAATGATTTCTTATACTCAATAAAGACTAACATGCACCATAATGTTTTCAAGTAACTTTTCTATATAAGTTGAAATAGAATGGTAATTCTGTCTCAGACTATTATACATAACGCTATTTTCTCAGTTCTATTTTGCATAGAATAAAGTATTTGGACCACAGATCTATTCATATTGCCTGTACTACTATCCATTGATTCTCATATCTAAGCAGCATTGTAATATAATCAGTGGATTATTTATGTACTTACTATCCTATAAATATTTATTGCCAACAATAATTAGCAAATATTGACTGGCCTGAATCTTTGCATGCTGTCTATATTAACTCATGTAATTTCTATGACAACCTTATATGAATATATGCTACTCTTATTCTTTTATAGATGATGGTGCAGCCACAAAGAAGATGAGTGATGTAATCAAAGTGACAACATTTGTTACTATGAGTGCCTGGGCTGGGGGCCCATGAATTTGGTTCTGGGTTCATGTTATTAATCACTATTTCTCATGTAAGGGTTCATTATTTTAAATATCCCTTATAGTTTCAAATATAGGCTGTATTAATTTACATTAGTTTTAGAGCTTATGGCACTTAATGAATTATTATATCATGGTCAATGACATACATACAAACACACCCACAATCATTCCTAGAAAATGTTTTTAATCCAGTACTATCACAGATTTCTTAACTTTAGGAAACAAACGATAGAGTGTCAGATGGCTTGGCAGCTGGTGCTAAGAGAGACCTGAGTGTATATATATTATGTATATGTGTGTGTGTATATATGTGTATGTATATATATTATAAACACACATTTGCAGGCATATATATGGCTACATATCACTTACAGTCATCGCTTTTTGATTCTCTTATAAGTATTCCTGAAAATAACATTTTTAAAACTTCTTATTCAACAATTTGTTACTCAGTAGGCTCAGGATATATCCTCAAAGTATGATCTGAACACCAAAGTATGATCTGAGCAACATCACCTGGAAACTTCTAAAGAAACACAGAATCTCAGATTTTACCCCAACTCTATTAAATCCAAATCCTTATTTTACAAAGATTCTAGATAATTCACATTCACATTAACATTTAATAAGCACTAGTTTAAAGTTGTCCGAAGACCTCTACGCTTACATTCTTCTATGCTGCACAGTTTGGTAGCCACTAGTCACATGTGGTTTTTATATTTGAATGTGCATTGTTTAAAATGACATTGAAATTCAGTTCTTCAGTAACACTTGCACATGTTCAGTGTACTCAGGTGGAGAACAGATACTATATTAGATATCTGCGAAATAAAATATTTCCATCATTGTTGTAATTTTTAATCCACTCTATATTAAATAACACTTTATTTTGTTTTGCAAAGAGTTAAGAAGTAAATATTTCAGGCTCAGTGGTCTATGTGCAGTCTCAGGTTTTACTCTTCCTCCTTGTCCCCAAGTTTCTTCTTTCTCTTCATTCTTCTCTTCCTCAGCACTTCTTCTTTCATGTAAACATGTAAAGTAATTTTTAGCTCACAAGTACAAAACCACAGCAAGTGCTAGACTTGGTCTACAGGCCATGGTGTGTACATGTCCACTCTAGGTAAATACTGCATTTGGCTCAAAAACACCTGATTGAAAAAGGCACAGAACTTCTATATTTTATACTTATTTAGGAATTTCTTGATTTTTAACATGGTTTGTTTTCTATGAAAATGACTCTGAGACAGAACAGAGGTATCCTGAATTTTACTCAGTGCTAAGGTAGCCTTCTATCAAACAAAGCTATGCTTTGGGGACAGCAGAACATCACTCTACACTGACTAAACTTCAACATCTGTAACTGTGTGTACAGTATAACATTTAGTCCATTTTATTCCTGACCCTTCCATACAAAGAGCTGAACCTCTATGACATATTCAATAATTGTTTATCTGAGAAACTTGCAATATTTCAGTGGGACTTTTAAGAAAATAACAGACCATTCCATTCCCCTTATTTGCCACCTGTGTGCATGGAAATTCTGTTTCCTTCTATAATCATAACCTGAAGCTTAAAATAGCCATTTCACACTGAATTCTTTTTGAGGTTTTGCTAAATTATAATATTCCCCAGGCAATGGAACAGAATGTCTTAACTTATATTTTGCACAAGTTTGAAAGTGAATTTAACCTCAAACTGCCTCAGAAAATTTATACATATACAAATACAAGTGTTTTTTCCCCAGAGGCAAACACCTGGCTATAATCAGAATTCATCTCATGCCAAACTAAAGGGCTTCTTACTGAATATGGGTTTTAAAGTCCAGTCTAGTCTCCCTTTTGAATGAGTTTTCTTCTAGGAGAGGCCTCTGATTCTCTTTAGAAAGACTTCTTTTAAGCCCATATAGTCTATTTTGCAATGTTAGTAATGTGTATTGCCCCGAGCATTGACAACAGCCCCAATTTATGTAGTATCCTTGCAACATATATAGTATATATGTAATAAAAATTATTTCTAAATTGTATGCTAAATTCTCTAACCTCACAGAATAAAAGCAAAAAGCAATTAAGCAAGATATTTTTAATCATTAAGTTAAACATCCTATATTTCATAATAGTTATAAAATCCACTAAAGGTCACATATAAAGTCATAAAACCATTTCATTTTAACATTGAGTGGACAATCTTTCACAATAGTGAAAAAAAGGATAATATTTTAATGGCAAAAATATAACTTTCTACTTCATTTTAGTTAAATATCTCAACGTGGCTTATGCTGTTTAACCTATCTCTATATTTGACACTGGCCATTATGTTTACTTATAAAGTCTTTTATTGTACGTAGGAAGAAAAAAAAAGTCTTCCATCTCAAACACATTAAATTATTTGTCTGATTATGTAAATTATAAATGTTTTAATAATAGAGTTACTGAAATACATAATGGTACTGACAGCTAATTATATTGTAAATTGCATTAGAGCATGTTTGCTATTTTAATTTTACTCCTCAGCGAGGAGGTGTGAAATTTGTAGCTAAGTATTCAAAGTATAATTGCTTTAATAAATGTGCCATACCTTGAATATATTTTCAAGTTCCTATTCATTAAAAGAATTGTAACTACACTCCAACAAAAAAACTTAATTTTTCCATGTGAAAAGATAATTAAACTTTAATGCTGTATCATTCAAATGGAAAGGACTTGACCTAAAAATTATATTGATATATTTTCCAAAAAGAGAGATGTTAAGTTAACTAAACTTGACTTTCATGTTGGATCTGGTTTTCCTCTAAAATTTTCATTAATTATTAATAACTTCTCATCAAAGACATGCACCATATGGGAAATAATATTATATAAATGTGTAAATATTAATATAACTCTTTGGGCAGGGGACATAGAAAATAATTAGATTACACATGATGACTCTACAGGTACAATTAACCCCTCATTAATTGATGCAACATTCATGCTACATAACTCAGAAGGTTAGAAGAAAATGTTTAACAAGTTGATGATAAAGATAAAAACAAAGAATCTAAGACAGACACAATATTGTGTATGACACATTATTTGAGTATTATTTTTTGTTTGTTTTTCTCTACATTTCAATAACTCTACTTAAGTCATTCCTATTATTTATTTTTCATAAAGAACACAAAATCAAGAAACAAATGTGAAAGCCTGGTTACAAATCTTGTGCTCTCCAAGTTGTCAGGTAATAGATGTAAAATGCAGTATACATATGTAAAGAAAAGCATTAACTTTGCAGGCCTGAAACATTTATCCTAATAACATTCTGCTTGTCAAGTTGACCTTTAGCAGGTGACTAGAAATTTGATGGGTAAAGAGTTCCTTACACTAATATGAAACATTCCTCTATGTCATCACTGGCTTACTGTGCTGAAACTGTGGTTTATGTGAAATATTCTAGAAGGCTAGAATTTTGATATGTGCTAACCAGGGTGCAGTATAGAGTTTGACTCCATATTTTATTGTACTTTATTTTATTTTATTTCACTTATTTTGGAAAAGAACTTTGTTTGCTAGGAAAAGTTCAAGTTTTTGAGTCTGTCAATCAGAGGTATGCTATAGATTCCTAAACTTTACCTATTTGGTGGGAGCTTACGGAACCCCTTGCCCCATCTTCCCCTTGTTGGGCCTATAATTGTTCATCTACTATTTTCAAATTATTATCAAGTATATGGGATGCTAATTTTTCCATTCTTGAAATACTTTACCAAGGAGAATGTTCTAGCAGCTCAATCCATAATCACAAGGACATGGAACCACCCCAAATGCCCATAAACCCATGAATGTATTAATAAACTGCAGTATATGTATACTATGGAATACTATTTAGCCATTAAAAGAGATGGAGAGTTTACATTTTTTGTATACACCTGGATAGAGTTGAAGGACTCTGTATGTTAATGATTGACCACAGTCAGTTTTTACGTATTTCTCTCCTTCTTATCCTCTTGCCCCACCTTAGGCAAGATAATTAGAAAGCAAGAGCATTCCCTCTTCTTTAATTCTGGTAACCCTCACCCTCACTCCCACCTTAACCACTGTTAAAATCTAAGACAGTCTTCTTTACAGGACCTGCTTGGGCTCCACCCTGCTCTGTTCTCCAGGTAGTCTCACCATGTGAGTATAAACCTCTTCAGACTTTTATGGGAGAGTGTGTGTGGCATTGTCAGCCTTGACAGCCAAACCAAATTGTAGGTGCTAGTGCTCTGCAGATTGACCACTAGGTAAAATGCTTACAATGTTAGGCCCCCATGGAAATCATGGACACTGACTCTCCAATGAGCTTTCCTTGTACACAACACTTTACATATGTTGTCACAACCTTTTACTGAGAAAATTAAATGTGACTTTCTGTGAGCCGATTCTTCAAGGCATACACGTGGTTTCCTCAGACTTCGCCCTGTGCACTTTCCCTCTGCTGATTTTGATTTGTATAATTTTGCTATGATAAACCACAATCTTGAGTATAACAACTTATGATTTCTGTGATTCTTTCTACTGAATCATTAAACCTGGTGTGGCCTTAGGGACTGCCACAGAATACATTATATCATCGCAATGGATGGAAATAAACTCACAATCATGTTCATTTCTTGCTATTTGCCTAGAGCCCGATGGTCCAGCTGATTGTGTTACTGTGTCTTCAACATCTGTAGAGAATTTCACAATCAGGAACTATGATTTACCGACATAGTCTTCTCCGGTTGTAATGTATGATGTATAAATTATAATTGTGAGTAATAACAATATGCCCTTGTCATACCATTATAAATAAATGGTGTTAAATATATTTTCTAATAAAATTAAAAACTAAAGAAGTAGATAAATATATACAGAAATACTGTTGTAGTCTTGTGAAAACAAATCTCAAAGTAAGGATATGTACATTTTTTATAGCATTCAAATACAAAAATTATTGTATCTATAAAGATAATTATAAATTATCTATTTTATAATTTAGAAAAATAAATTCATAATCAAACTGATTCTGATGAAACTATGGCCTCATGTCAACTTGAAATATTGCTGCCAGTGTGAAAGCAATTCATGTTTATGATAACCAAGTATATTGTAGGGAAAAACCCTGTAATAAGAAACTGATAGTCACTTCCATATTCTTATTATCCAGAGATAACCTGACTATGACTTCAGCATATGCACTCTGCTGCGTGCGCCTCACTCTATTTTCTTATTTTCTCCTTATAGAAATTATATAATTAGTAAAGATTTTGAAATACTATTCACTTAAAGAATTTTTAAAACATTTTATTGTTCTTTGTTTTTGTTGTAAAAACAGTTATCTAATATTATGGTTTTACTCTTAGCATTTCCTAGAAGTCTGGAAGTCTGAGCAGACTTTTGAAAGATAGAAGATATCAGGAACAAATTGAGCTTATTAATTTGATGACTTTGTTAAAGTGTAATTTTAAAAAACAGTATACCAAAACAAATAAAGAAAACAAATCTGGTGCTTATCAAATAAATAAAATTGATTTTTAAAGATCTTGCAGAAATATATTTATATAGCTTTCTCCCATTCTTCCAAATATTTAAAAAGGAATAATGCCAATTTTACACAGATCTATTCAGATAATACAAAAAGAGGGAACATGTAACAATTATTTTATGAATCCATAGCACTGCTGATACCTACATGCAATAAATACATTGCAAGAAAAGAAAAATCCAGAAACATCATTCTTACAAAGATAGATTTAATAATTATCAATAAAATATTATCAAAAGCAAAGAAGCAATAAGGAAAGGGATAAATTCGTACAACAAAGTATATTCATTTATAAAATACAAGAGCAATTTAGCATCCACAAACATTCAGTATAATACATAACATTCACAGAAATCAGAGGTTATATAATTTTAAGAGATATAGAAAATTCACATGATAAGTAATAGTCATAATATTATCACTTAGTAAACTATAAAATGGTTTAATTTTTCTTCAAATACTGAGTAATTCTTCAGTAGATTGACAGTACTAAAATGGAAGAACAGAGACAATCTGGCTCTAGTCTCATCCACGGAAAATCAGAATTACATGTCCAGCATCAAGATTATCACCAGCAATATCACATACATCCCCCAAATAGGCACAACTATCATTTACCAATAAATAAGTAAAATTAAAAAGAAAATACTTCAAAAACCTACAATAAAAATATAAAGATGACAATCACTGAAATACAAAAAAGTTAAGTCTGAATTCTGAAGGTGACCAGGGTACCTGATAATGTTAAGTAATATAACACATTCTACAGGACTGGGCCGCAACTGAAAAAAGGCAAAATAAATAAATAAATAAGGACAGTGCCTGTGCCTCAAAGGAGTGGGGCACCAGCCCCATATGCCGAGGTGGCGGGTTCAAACCCAGCCCCGGCCAAAAAAAAAAAAAAGATAATAATAAAATAAATAAATAAAACAAAGCCACCAAACCACTAGTAACTAGTACAATATAAGACAATACAATGCAACACCATAAGAATATTTTAAAAATAAAAGGTGAGGCGGCAACTGTGGCTCAGTGAGTGGAGCGCTGGCCCCATATACCGAGGGTGGCGGGTTCAAACCCAGCCCCAGCCAAAGTGCAACAAAAAAATAGCCGGTCATTGTGGCAGGCACCTGTAGTCCCAGCTGCTCGAGAGGCTGAGGCAAGAGAATCACGTAAGCCCAAGAGCTGGAAATTGCTGTGAGTCCTGTGATGTCATGGCACTCTACCGAGGGCAGTAAAGTGAGACTCTGTCTCCACAAAAAAAAAAAAAAATAATAATAATAATAAAATAAAATAAAATAAAAGGCGTATGATTTAAAAAGGGGATAATTGAGATTATTTACAATTGTCACCATGCACCCACCAGCAAAATGGCTAACATGTAAAAGAGATGAAATAAAATGTTAGGGTGGTCTCAAACTGCTTACAATATCACAATCTTTGCAGGGAATGAAAAGTGGTAGAATAACTTTGAAAAAGTTAGCATGTGAAAAAAGTATTAGTAGACAATTTGATTTCAAGCAACGGAATTGTGTTTATGTATTTACACGAAGAGATGTATGCCTTTTCTTGTGATTGTGATCAAAAACTGGAAATTAGCCAAATATTCAATTTCAGGATAGAGTTCTGTTATATTACAGAATAGAATATTATTAGCAATTAGAGTGAACAAACTTTAACTACATAAAACAATATGGAAGAGTCTCCTGAGCTTTCCAAGCTGAGCTGTTGATAAAGGAGCCAGAAGCAAGACTACATTGCATATGAATCTAGTTCAACACAGGAAAAGCAGATCTTTGAGGCTAGAAGTCAAGAGAGGGCTTCTGTTGTGATAGATGGAGTTAGTGACAGGTGAGAGGCACAAAGAGGGCTTCAAGGTTGCTGATAATTTTCTGATTCTTTAGTGATTGATGTTTAAATAATTTCTTCTCAAATGATATATTTTTTAACTGATATTTTTAATAAAATTATTATCAGTATATTATCAAAATGATATACAAAATATACACTTTACATCCTCATAAATACTTATTAAAAATTAAAAAATGGAGGTCTATACATTTCTAATTTGATAAGGGAGATTTCATTAGTTAAATAGTGGGTTTTGAAATGTCTCTTTTGTTTCTTATGCTGGAGTTTTTTGCTCCCAGAATACTGTTTCATAGTAAGATTCAGAATATGTGAGAGAGACCAAAAGAGGACAACTGTGAAAGGGTAAATGAGGAAGGTTAGGGGGAGGAACATTTACAAAAGTTTATTTAAAAGAAGCATGAAAATAAGAGGATGAGACTCTGAACTTTATCTTTAGACACAGTGTCATAAACTTTGGAACGTTCTACGTTTTTTGATATACATCATTTTAAAGACTACTACACTGTTTTACTTTCAATGTGGTCATTGTTTGTATGTTCAACTGCAAGAATGTTGTATAGCAGGCCTAGATGTAATGCATTGTTGAATAAATGAAGGCGATTCAAACTGTTGCGGGCTGCAGGGAGAGTGAGAATGGATAACAGTGTGAATTTTGTAGATAAATGGAGATTCAAGTACAATGTAAGTGACTTTGCTGGGATCACCTATGCGCTACTTAACCACTGTATCATTACAAATGGATAGAGAAAGGAGATAGAGAGGGAAAGACATAATTTACTAATTATTTAAGAAATACATAAAATAATTTCCCATGGGTTTTATCTGAAAGAAAATTATGATTTCATTTGGGCATATCAACTCACTTTATACAAAGTTGGGAGACTATAATTAAAATGGCAAACATGCTTATTTGTTTTTTACTATCACAAATTATTTGCATTTTAATTTAGAGATAATTTTTAATTCCAGACAATTCTATTATTATTTCTTATAATGCATTTTAACATATTACTGATATTGAGAGAAGATTCATAAAATATACAGACGGAACAAAGTGTTATTCTAAATGGGCTTCAACAAAAATCCATTAACTTTTTATTCTGTTACAATATACATTTCTACTGGTATATGATTCTTTCAAAATTTTTTCAAATGTAAGAAAATATTTTATCTGCTATAATGAATCATTTATCTATGTTTCTATTGAATCAGACACTTTGGTTTCTTTAATAAATTTTATTTGAAGGCCATGAATCAGAAAGCCTGGATCTATTTACTGACACTGGGACAGCTCTTCAAACTTTCTTGTCATGTCATCATTATTATCTCATGATATCCCTTTGATGATTTTGAATATTATCATAAATTTTCATACTTGTTAACCTATTATTGTGGACTGAATGTTTGTGTCCTCCAAAAACTCATATGTTGAAATCATAACACTCAATGTAATAGTGTCAGGAGATGGGGCATTTGAGAGGTGATTAGGTCATGAAGGTGGGGCCCTCATCCGTGGGATTAGTACATTTTTGCCCTGTTTCTACCATGTTATGACACAGGAAGAAGAGAGCCACTGAAAACCAGGAAGAGAGCTCTATTCAGATATGGAATTTACAAGCCTGGTGATTTTTTACTTCTCAGCTTCCAAAACTGTAGAAATAAATATTCATTGTTTAAGCCACCCTGTCTGTGGTATTCTGCTATAACATCTTGGAAGAACTGAAACATCTATCTCATCTTTAAACAATTTTGAATGAATTTAACAGATATGAGGAATTAATTAATACTGATTAAAAAATAATGTAGTCCCTAAACTCAATGTTTCATAGCATGGAGGCTGTATATATAAAGGTTATTAGAATTTTTTTCAACGATATGTTTCCAGATTTAAAATCCTAAAGTTTCTGCATAGAAAATTTGGATATGGGGTGTTTTCCACTCAAATTGGTTCTCTTGTTTTCTTTTGGTGTGTTTTCCTCTACGGCCTCAAAACTATTCCATGTCTTTAACCTGGTCAACCAATATTACTTTAAAGTAATTAACACTTTTCCCTTCCCCAGGCATGGATGTTCCTATATTATCAACTCCCTGTAACTTGGAGAGATAATAAAGAAATGGAGACTTTCCTCTTAGTTTTGTATATCAATTAGCAGAGACACATCATGCTCCACTATGAAGATGAAAAAGAATTGAAACCAATTGCTTAAGCATGAGCAATATTCCCTGACTTTGAAAATTTATTTTCTATCTTACGTCTGGACAGATACTGAAATTTACTTCTTTTGATTGTTTCACTCTCCTGAAGGGCTCTTCTTATCTCTTTACTTTTTCTTTCTTGTTTTCAGACATGCCTTATTCATGAGGGAGAAAACATTTATGACTAATGTTGTCCAGTGATCTGTTAGACCACCCGTTCCTTTCATTATGAAATTCTCATTCCTTTACTAATGTTGTTATTTACTAAACAGCAGATGTCAAATACTGTATAGCTGAGTCTGCTCAGCAGCCCAAATCAACCCTTTATAAATTAAGTTTATATTAAGCTTTAACTTACAAAAATGGCTTACGTGAAGTTATTGAATATCAAAAATCTGCTTGTGAAATGGTTGGTCTCTGTAGCTATGAGTTCAAAGGTAGGTTAAGATGAATTCAGCACTTTTCCATACCATTTGAATTCAGCACTTTTCCATACCATTTATTATAGACTTAAATAGATAAGTCTATTGCCTATCTTCTGCCGTTAAGTAGATACTAGCATGAAAATTTCTGTCCTGTAGAAAAGACAGTACCTAAGTTCAGGGTTTTATTGTCCTGTAGATATTTCCTTGTTTTGTAGCTAACTTAGAGGCATTATCTTAACATCCTTTATTATTAATTTTGTAAAAGTGACTGTTAATGACCAGTTTCATAAATGCATGTTGAATCAGTTTTCCAATACTACTAGTTTTCTCATTAATGAGTTAGTAAATTTTTGGCTTCTTTTCATGTTATACTTATAAAAGACTCATGCTATTAATTTTTTAAAAAAATTATATTTTGACAGTATAAAATGTAGTTCTCTCTTTAAACCATTTTCTATGTTGTATTACTGAGTTAAATTTTATGTATTTGGTGGTCAGAATTAAAGTAGTTGAATCAAAAAGCCTAATGCAAGTATTAAAAAGTTTAACTTTCTATGATTCACCAAAAAAAAAATTAAAAACTTAAAAAGAGCCTTTTTAGGATAAGCTTTGATTCCCATATGATTTTACAGCTTTAAAAAATAGTGCAAATTAATATTGAATTCTCTAAAACTCTTCACTTTGATCTCTAAATAGTATAGCTGTAGCCTTACCACAGCTCAATAATCATTTTAAGAGGCAGATTTGTTCACTCATTCATGTTTCTTTACTTCTTTTGTAAGTCTATAAACCCTTAACTTATTTTATCGCATCCTTTTGGCTTGGTTCTTTATGTACTCTAATGGGAATTTCTTCTGATTTCGTCTGTCCTGTGTTAGTTTGCCCACAGAATCTGTAGCCAAGTACGTCTGTCCTCTTCCTATTCCTAAAATTCAGTTTAGTTTATAAAAGTAATTAAGTATGATCTTCTCATATCTGTCAGCAGCCAAAATATTCCCTATTACATATCTTATTGAAACTACTCGCATACATTCAATTCAGAGTCAGAAATAAATGAAAATTTAAAATTTAAATACTTCGTGTCATTTGCAAAGTACAGTAAGCAAAGTATATTCCCTAAAGCATACTCTGTTGAAAAAGTGTACACATGTCAGGGACTATGTATGCAAATTTCACTTGGATTGAGGGAGCGCTGTCATAAAATGATGTCATTTACACTACAAAGTATTCATGCTTTTAAAGTTAAAGCAATGTATTTGAGATGACCCGGAAGAACCTGAAGGATGTTATGTTAAGTGAAATCAGGAAGGCACAGAAGTACAAACACTGCATATTCTCATTCCTATGTGGAATCTAAAAAAGTTGATCTCATAGAAGTAGAGCATAAATAGTGGTTATCAGAGGCTGTGGTGGTTAGAGGGGAAAACTGGGTGTGGAGATGTTGATTAAAGCATCTACAACCAGAGTTAGGTAGGAGGAGGAAATTAAAGAGATCTGGTGTACAGCACGGTAACCATAATTAATGACAATATACATACAATTTTCTTCAAAAATGCTAAGAGAATGAATACTAAGTAATCTCACCACAAATTTTATATTTTACTTCTTCAAAATTGCAATTAGCTGAATCCATCATAACTCTTAAAATAACATACATGTTTTAATCTCATGTAATCATCTCTTCAGATTTTTCCTTTTTCCATGCTTTATTGTCTTCTTTACCCATTTCGTGTGTATGCTCAACCACAAAAAAACTTTTTTTTGAAAATGAAATCTCTCATTTTTTTTGCTACATGTCAAGTTCTGTTTAGAAAGAAAAAAATATAATGAATTGTCATGATATTATCTAATCCATTTCAAAGACGGATAATGCCATAGATCCCTCTAATACCAATTTACATATCTTAAAACTTTATGTGGTGTATTAGTTTGCTAGGGTTGCCCTAACAAAATATCACAGACTGTGGCTTAAACCAGAAAAATATATATTTTCTCAGTTTTTTTTTTTTTTTTTTTCTCACCCAAGGCCTCTCTCTTTTGCTGCCAATGGCCAGCTTTTCTCTTGTCTTCACATAATCTTTCTTCTGTGCACTCAAATTCCTGGCATCTCTTCCTCTTTTTTTAAAAGACCCCAGCCTCATTCAATAAGGGTGTCATAATAAAGGGCTAATTTTAGTTTGATTGTCTCTTTACAGATCCTATATCCAAACAGAGTTATATTCTGAAGTACTAAAGTTTAGAACATTACCATGCGAGTCTTAGGAGGACAAAATTAATGAATTCCATAAAATAAGGATATTTAAAGTTCTAACTCACTGAATTGATTTCAAACTTCATACCCCACTTCCCATTATGTCTTAGTTTAAGTCAAAACCTACAAATGATTAAATATTTTAAGAAAGGCATATAGAAAGCCAAGCTGTGAATGCAAAGGAAATTTTCTTGGAGGAAATTAAAAGTGGTATTCCAGTGAACATGTGAGTGGCAAGATAGTAAACAATCCAGAGCAAGGCCTTAATTCTCCTTAGTTCTATGAAGATAGAGAGGCGAGGAGGCTCTGGAAGAGACGTTTGAAGCTAGCAGAAGTTGGTTCATGATCTCTATGGAAGCTGCTATCTCCATAACTTGAAAGTGCATGTGAACAGCAAGTTCTGACATTGGAGAAGCTACAGCTAATTATCCATAGGATGTAGTCAAGACACTGCTGATAAAAGTGTTTGCACTGAGCAACAAATTTTCCACATAGACAAAAGAACCTTCTATTGGAAGAAGATGTCATCTAGGATTTTCACAGACTCTGTCTCAAAAAAAAAAAAAAAAAAAAAAAAAGGAGAAGAAGAAGAAGATAAATTTATTAAAGTAGATGGCCAAGAACATATAGATAAGATAAAAGAAATGGGAAGCTTCTTTGTAGATGTTCTACACTAACCAAAACAACGGTCCAATTTAACATGAAACATTAAATGTAGATAGCGAAAGCTACTTTCCATTTTAAAATGAGAGCAGTAAAGGCAGCAATAACAGCATATCATAAATTAGAGCAACTAAAGGAAGACAGCATAGCACCAATGGTATGAAATAGGAAATTACAAGGCTTCAAAATGGGCAAGTATTCAAAGAAATGTGAATATTGGAGATTGACCTGGGAGGAGAAAAAGAAAGTAATTAAATTGCTCTTTTCAAAAATAAAGGGTTCTGTTCCTAGGAAATACGGACAGGATTCTAGGATTTTGTTTCTGGACTTTGTTGTTTCTGATAGTGAAGGAACAAAGGAATTTGGGTATGAAAGTAATCCAATATTAAATTTTCATTATCCACCGAGTTTAAATGTCAGACTCTTCTCAAGAAAAGGTGTTACCAATGTCTTGAAAAGATCACAAGGATCCAACATGGGGACCTTCTGAGAAACACTGACAAACAATATGGCCCCACAGATGCTTCTGGTCAGCCCTTCTTGGCAGAATTCTTGCTCAAGAATATAATCTAGAAAGTATCTTAAAGGAAAATAAAGTTTTTAACTCAAAAGTTACCTATTTGCACCAGAAATTTGTATCTCCGTGGAAGAAAAATCAAGAGCTAGTAGATAAGAATATTCACAAAGACACTGGAAAGGGGACGTTCACTTACACCTAAAGCAGGAAAAATTCATGTCAAATACTGAGCAAAAGACTCAAGCAAAGGTACTCTTAATTTAGAAATAGAAAAGCATCAGAGACTAATTTTAAATATCACTATTCTTTATGTCATGAAATTTTAAATCTGAGAAAGAGTAGGCTATTGTGACAGATTAGAGGACAACCTTTAAACAAGTTGTAGTGACTGATAACTATTTACTCTCTCTTTTTAAGAAGTAAATGGCTATAATGACTGCTTTTAAAATTCTGTCCACAAACTTGTCTTCCCTCATCAGGTAAGAATATTTCCAAGCAGTAGCCCCATTGGTGGTAAATATGTCAATTCCATTCCCATTTTAGTTGTCATTCAGGATCTTTTTTTGTTTGTTTGTTTTTTGACTTTGAATTTTTTTTTTTTTATTTTAGTAAATCATAGCTGTGTACATTGATATGATCATGGGACATCACACACTAGTTTCACAGACCAGTTGACACATTTACATCACACTGGTTAACATGGCCTTCCTGGCGATTTCACAGTTATTGTGTTAAGACATTTACATTCCATATTTACTAAGTTTCACATATACCCTTGTAAGATGCACCACCACAAGTGTATTCTCACCAATCCCCCTCCCGCCCCCACCCCTTTTCCCATTACCCCTATTCCTAGGTTGCAAGTCATTCAGGATCTTGATGGCTTCGTTTAATGTGTCTGTCTCCAGAACCACATTGACCAAAAGGGTCCCGGCTATAACAGGCTATACTTGACTGCCAGGATTACTGTATGAAGAAAAGTAAGCTTTTTGGAATCAGAGTAGAAAAAAATCTTCAAAACATAGGTTGAGTTTCATGTTAGGGTATAATGCAGCTGGTGACTTTAAGTTGAAGCCAATGCCATTTGCAATTCTAAAAATTCTAGGGCTTTAAGAATTATGCTAAATGTACTCTCCCCATGCAGTAAAATGGAACAACAAAGCCCGGATGGCGACACATCTGCTTACAGCATGGTTTACTGAATATTTTAAGACCACTAGTGAAACCCACTACTCTGAATAAAAAAAGATTCCTTTCAAAATTGTACTGCTCATTGACAATGCACCTGGCACCCAAGAGTTCTGATAGAGATGCACAAGGAGATGGATGTCTCCATACTCACTAATACAATATCCATTCTGCAACCCATGGATCAAGGAGAAATTTCAAGTCTTACTACTTGGAAAAGAAAATTGCATTTCACCAGATGATAGCTGCAATAGATAGTCATTCCTATGACACAATTGAACAGAGTAAATTCTGGAAAGGGTTCACCATCTAGATGCCATTAAGAACATTACCAATTTATGGGAGGAGTTTGGAAAACATTGATTCCAACCCTCCTGGAGGAGGGAACTTGGGAAAATATTGCAGATTTGGTGGAAACGGCACAATAATTAGATTTAGAAGTGGAGCCTAAAAGTGTGACAGAATTCTGCAATCTGATGTTAAATCTGGGATGTATGAGCAAACAAAGTGGTTGCTTGAGGTGAAATCTACTTGTGAAGACACCGTGACTATATTTGAAACAACAACAAAATATTTAGAATATTACATTCAGGGAGCTGATAAAGCAATGTTAAGATTTGAGGGTATAGATTGCCATTTTGAAGCAAGTTCTACTGTGGATAAATTTTCATCAACTAGCATGGCATGCCATGGAAAAATACTTCATGACAGGAAGAATCAATTGATGGAGCAAACTTCCTTTTTTGTCTTATTTGAAGAAATTTTCATAGCAATCCCAACCTTCAGCAACCACCATCTTGATCAATAAGCCATCAACATAAAGATCAGATTTTCCAGCAGCAAAATAAATGCTACCTGTTAAAGGTTTATGTCATAGAAATGCAAAGAAATAAAGTATTTTTAATGACGGTATGTATTAACATAATGCTATTTCACACTTAATATGCTACAGTATAAACACATATTTTATATGCCCTGAGAAAATAAAGTATTGTTTGATTTACTTTGTTACTGTTCTGTGAACCAAATTCATAATTATCTCTGAGATATTCTTGTATTAATTTTTAAAAAGTGATAAATTGGACACACCTGATTAAAATTTATACTATTTGTAGGGGATTGGACTAAAGATAGCAGCCGAGTAACAGCTTCCCTGTAACTGGGCACGGCGAGTCTGGGGAGACAAGACTCCAGGCATCTCTGGCCAGTGGGATCTGCCTATGATCATCCCTTTGAGGATACAGGGAGCCAGAAAGGGACTTCTGGACCCAAGAAGGAGGACAAAAACACTGGAAAACTGACAAGTGGCTGCATGTGTTTGATCGACCTAATCACGCTGCAAACCAGAAAGGCCTTACCTGTGAACTGTTTTGGTGTTCTTGGACTTGGCACTCAGTTGAGCTGCCTTGGGGAGAGCTTGAGCAGGAGTTTGGAGAACTTTGGGCATTGTCTGGGGCCCCAAAATGAGCCACTAAGCTGGGTGAAGTAAGCCATTGTGAAAGAACTGCTCCAGCAAGCTCCACCCTCAGGGTCCCAGAGCAAGGACCAGGGGGACAAAGTAACCTAGTGACTGAGCAGCCTAAAAGCGGGGACTGAACTGCCTTACAGCCTTAATCCTTAGGGGCAGAGTGAGGTGGTTTTGGCACACTGGAGCCTTGGGCTGTTGCCCTGGGTAGAGCGTTGTGTCATCACAGCTCATAGCAACCTCAAACTCTTGGGCTTGGCACCGCCCAAACCTCCATAAGAGCTGTGCAGTGACACCCGACCAGTGACCCACACCCACCGGGCCTACACATTCCCTGACCAGAAACTGCGGGAGCCATGCAACCCTGCATCCTCCTTCCTGTGTCCTCCAAGCCTCCACACTATCCCAGTCATCTGGCCAGGTACCCTGGTAGCTGTGTGCCCTCTGGAGCCCTCCCTGCCTCTGTGCAGAGCCCTTCTCCTGGCCAGAGACTGCTGGAGCCTTCGGTTCTCTGTGCCAAAGTCATTGGGGGCCGGGCACTCCCAGAACCGTGTGCATCACCCCCAGCCCTGTTGCTGGATCCGGGTGTGTCACACACCGGAGCTGCTTCCACAACCATAACTCCCTAGCTAGAGCAGCCCCAGAGGAACTACACAGGGTCACTCCCTAAAAGATCCAGCAACAATAGAGTGATCCCGCTGGGGTCTAATCTTGCAGAGACACCTCCCCAATTCTGAAGACAACCAGAGGCAACAGTGAAAAACAATCATGAGGCAAAATCTACAGAAAATCTCTGGCAATATGAATAATCAGAGTAGATCAACTCCCCCAAGGATCAATGGGGCAGAAACTACACAAGACCCCATGCACAAACAAATAGGTGAGATGTCCGAAATTGAATTCAGGATCTGGATAGCAAATAAGATCAAATTAGAATTCCAAAGGTTATCTCAAGAATTCAACGGATTCAAAGAGCAAATGACCAAAGATTTTGACACATTGACACAAGAAGTTACATCCCTCAAAGATCTGAGAAACACATTAGAATCGCTCAGTAACAGAATAAAGCATGCAGAAGAAAGGATTTCTGACATTGAAGACAAAGCTTTCGAACGCTACCAATCCCTCAAAGAAGAAGAGAAATGGAGAGCAAAAACAGACCACTCTCTCAGAGAGCTCTGGGATAATTCGAAGAAAACCAATATTCATCTATAGGGATCCCCAAAAGTGATGAAGTGGCTTCACAAGGCACAGAGTCTTTTCTCCATGAGATTATGAAGGAGAACTTTCCAGATATGCCAAGAGATTTCAAAATTCAGATAGCAGACAGTTTCAGAACTCCAGCACGACTCTTTTGCTCTAACCTCAGCAAAAACCTGAATAAGACATCCCCCAAACACATCATTATCAATTTCACTAAAGTTAATATGAAGAAGAAAATTCTGAAAGCATCCAGACAAAAGAAAACCACTACATACAAGAGGAAAAATATTAGAATAACTGCCGATCTCTCTGCTGAAACCTTTCAAGCTAGAAGAGGATGGTCATTGACTTTTAATCTCCTATAACAAAATAACTTTCAACCCATGATCCTGTACCCAGCTGAACTGAGCTTCATCTATGACGGAGAAATTAAATACTTCAATGACATTCACATGTTGAAGAAATTTGCCACAACGAAACCAGCTCTCCAGGACATTCTTAGACCTATCCTCCATAAAGACCAGCATAATTCTCCACTACAAAAGTAAACTCACCCAAAACATTGTTGATCAAATTCTAACTTCCACAGTCGCAAAAGGATTAAAAATGTCCACTGCTTTCTCAAAAGGCTTATCAATATTCTCAATTAATGTGAATAATTTAAATTGTCCTCTAAAGAGGCACAGGTTGGCTGACTGGATACAAAAACTCAAGCCAGATATCTGCTGCATCCAAGAATTGCATCTTACATTAAAAGACAAATATAGACTCAAGGTGAAGTTATGGTAATCTATATTACAGGCAAATGGAAAGCAGAAAAAAAGCAGGCATTGCAATCCTGTTTGTAGATGCAATAGGCTTTAAACCAACCAAAATAATTAAAGATAAGGATGGACACTTTATATTTGTTAATGGTAATACTCAATATGATGAGATCTCAATTATTAATATTTATGCACGCAACCACAACACACCTCAATTTATAAGAGAAACTCTAACAGACATGAGCAACTCGATTTCCTCCACTTCCATAGTAGTTGGAGATTTTAATACCACTTTAGCAGTCCTGGATAGATCCTCCAAAAGAAACTAAGAAAAGACATTTTAGATTTAAACTCAACCATTCAACATCTAAACGTAACAGACATCTACAGAGCATTTCATTCCAACAAAACTGAATACACATTCTTCTCATCAGCCCACGGAACATACTCCAAAATTGATCACATCCTAGGCCACAAATCTAACCTCAGCAAATTTTTAAAAATAGAAAATATTCCTTGCATCTTTTCAGGCCATCATGGGAATTAAAGTTGGGTTTCGATGAAGTCAATGAAGGCCGTTTTTGCTAGGTCCTGATTGGCAAAGGTTCTACCGGTGAGAAAGTTATTGAAGTGCTTGAAAAGATGGTAGTTGGTTGGCGAGAGGTCTGGGGAGTATGGTGGGTGGGGCAGAACTTTGATGCTCAATTTCTTTAATTTTTGGACGGTGATTTGTGAGACGTGCGGCCAGGCGTTGTCATGGAGCAAGATGGGAACTCTTCTGTTGATCAGTGCTGGCTGCTGCTGATGCAATTTTCAGACTCTGCTGTGATGGTTTGGCCTGGTTGCAGAAAGTTATAGTGAATCACACCAGCCGCTGACCACCATACAGTAACCATGATCTTTTTTTGGTGGAGTTTCACCTTTGGGAAGTGCCTGGGTGGTTCATCGGTGTCCAACCACTATCCTGAACATTTCCTATTGTCGTAGAGAATCCACTTTTCATCACACGTGATGATCTGATCCAAAAAAGGATCATTTTGGTTTCTCAAAAGCAATGAAGAACAAACCTCGAAACGTGACAATTTCTGCCGTTCATTTAAATCGTGGGGCACCCACTTTTAGAACTTTTTGAATAAATATTTATTGAGATATGGAGCTACAAAAACATATGACATTAAAACAGACAAAACTTTTGAAACAACCTAATAGTACCTATACTACTAAACCTCTTCAAAATATAGAAAAAGAAGGAATATTACTCAACACATTCTACGAAGCAAACATCACCTTGATCCCCAAACCAGGGAAAGACCCAACAAGAAAATTATAGACCAATATCACTAATGAATATAGATGCTAAAATACTCAATAAGATCCTAACAAACAGAATCCAACAACACATCAAAAAAATTATA
>CAUYPK010062920.1:0-38409 GCA_963574355.1 Loris lydekkerianus
AAGACTGAAACTGCAAGAGCAGGCAACCTAAGACAGGGGCTATGTTTTTCCACCATACAAAAAACAAGAGGAAATTGTTGGGCCCTGCCATGTGCCTGAGGCCTAGTGCAACTTCCCGAGCCTGACTAGAAGCAGATCCATCGAGCTACTTCCGCGTAGCAACGACTCAGCAAGGCCTGGCCTGAAACTGCCTCTACCTAGATACAGCCAATGTGACACCATGCCACTGGCCCGACCCTGTCACGCACCTCTTCCCCCGCCTTCTTTCCCCGCCCCTTCTCTCACAATTAAAAAAAAAAAAAGAAAGAAAGAAAGTTTAAATGACCTGCCTGAGGTTGCACAGCCAGTGAATAAATGCCAGAGCTGGGTCTCAAATCCAGGTCTCAGGTCCTTATCCCTCCCATTTACAATGCTCCAGCCATACTGTCCTGACTGCAGATTTCTTAACTTCCTCAAATACTTTCAACTTAGAGACCAAGCATACCCAGATCCCTCTGCCTGATATGCCCTCCTCAGCCACCCCACACCATGACATGTCACTGAAGCCCCAGACACAGACCCACTCCCCACCATCCCACTGGTCACTCTAAAAATAACAACACACCGTATATTTCATTCAAAACACTCAGCCAGGCACAGTGGCTCATGCCTATAATTCCAGCACTTTGGGAAGCTGAGGCAGGAGGATCACTTGAGGCCAGGTGTTTGAGACTAGTCTGAAAAATATAGGAAGACTCCGTTTCTACAAAATAAATAAATAAGGGTGGCTCAGTGAGTAGGGTGCCAGCCCCATATATGGAAGGTGGTGGGTTCAAACCTAGCCCTGGCCAAACTGCAACAAAAAAGAGCCAGGCATTGTGGCAGGCACCTGTAGTTCCAGCTCGGGAGGCTGAGACAAGAGAATTCCCTAAGCCCAAGAGCTGGAGGTTGCTGTGAGCTGTGACGCCACAGCACTCTATCAAGGGTGACAAAATGAGACTGCCTCTAATAAATCATAAATAAATAAATAAATAAATAAATTAGCTGGGCATGGTGATGTGTACCTATAGTCTCAGGATCAACTTGAGTTCAGCAATTTGGGGTTGCAGTGAGCTATGACACCACTGCACTCCAGCCTGGGCAACAGAGGAAGACTCGGTCTCCCAAAAAGAAACCAGGCTGGGCATAGTTGCTCATGCCTATCATCCTAGCACTCTGGAAGGCCAAGGTAGGTGGAACCCCTGAGCTCAGGAGTTCGAGACCAGCCTAATAAAGAGTAAGATCTCTCTCTACTAAAAGTAGAAAAACTTGCCAGGCACGGTGGTTCACACCTGTAATCCTAGCACTTGGGAAGACAAGGTGGGCAGATTGCCTGAGCTCACAGGTTCAAGACCAGCCTGAACCAGAGCAAGACCTCGTCTCTAAAAATAGCTGAGTGTTGTGGCAGGTGCTTGTAGTCACAGCTATTTGGGAGGATGAGGCAAGAGAATCACATAAACCCAAGAGGTTGAGGTTGCTGTGAGCTGTGACACTATAGCACTCTACCAAGGGTGACAAAGTGAGACTCCATCTAAATAAATAAATAGAAAAACTAGCCAGGCATTGTGGCAGGTGTCTGTATAGTCCTAACTTCTCAGGAGCCTGAAGGAGGTTAAGGAAAGAAGATTGCTTGAGCCCAAGAGTTCAAGGTTCCTGTGAGCTGTGACAGCATGGCACTCTACCCAGGTCAACAGAGTGAGACTCAGTGTCAAAAAAAAAAAAAGAAGAAGAAGAAAAGAAAATATTGAGGCACAACTAGAAGGGGCTGGGCTATAACCTATAATCATTCCTCTTGATTTTAACTCCTGAGTGACTTCCTTCTCTGGGTACTGAGGAATCATGGTATTGTCAAATTCTGTTTGTTTGTTTGTTTGTTTGTTTAGACAAAGTCTCACTTTATCACCCTTGGTAGAGTGCTGTCATCACAGCTCATAGCAACCTCAAACTCTTGGGCTTAAGCAATGCTCTTGCTCCTGAGTAGCTGGGACTACAGGAGCCTACCACACGCCTGGCTATTTTTTGTTGCAATTCTTATTGCTGTTTTAGCTGACTGGGGCTGAGTTCGAACCTGCCACCCTCGGTATATGGGGCCGGCACCCTACCCCCTGAGCCACAGACACCACCCAGTATTGTCAAATTCTACCTTAAAGTTATTTTAGCTTTCCAAAATAGTAAGTTTGGGATTTTTTTCAGGGGGTTGGTTTGATTTCTTTTACAGAGGGTGGGAATGGATATACCTTTCTTCAGATGAACTCAATAAATATAAATTAGAAGTAGGATTGCTTTCTTTCAACAGGATTTATAATCAAACCAGTTAGACTTCAGATTTATATACTGAAGTATGGATTATTTAATTCATAAAAAACATAGTTTACAAGAGATTTTCACACTATATTATGAGGTGCACCTATAGTCAAGTTTGTTTATAGTCTTTCTTACATGTATTTTGGGTGGAAAAGAGCAAAAAGAGAGGAGTACCTATAATCCTAGCACTCAGGGAGGCTGAGGCAGGATAATCACTTGGCTGAGGAGTTCCAGACCAGCTGGAGCAAGAACACCCAGCCTGAGCAAAAGGGAGATCCTGTCTCTGCTAAAAGCAGAAAGAATTAACCAGGCACATTATGGCAGATACCTGCAGTACCAGCTACTCCAGAGGCTGAGGTAGGAATATTGCTTGAATCCATGAGTTTGAGGTTGCTGTGAGCTAGGCTGCCACCACCACAGCATCCTAACCTAGGCAACACAGTGAGACTTGGTCTCAAAAAATGGGGGTGGGAACAAAGAGAGAGTTGAGGTTTATGTTCCCTTGCTTAGAGAGGGGAAAGAGAGGGAAAAAGAGAAAAAGAAGGCATGAACGATAGAATGCTGCCATGTCTACTTTTCTCAGTTAGAAAAAATAAGACAGCATCATAGGCAATGCAATTTAGGGAACTCCTTTATTGTTTTGTTTTTATTTACCTAAATTTTTTTGAGAAAGGGTCTCACTCTGTTGCCCAAGCTAGAGTGCAGTGGCCTTTTCATAGGTCATTGCAACCTCAGCCTCTCCGGTAGCTTTAATTTTTTTTGTAGACACAGAGTCTCACTTTGTTGCGCTGGCTGGTCTCAAACTCCTAGCCTCAGGCAATCCCTCCTTCTTTACCCTCCCAAAGTGCTAGGACTACAGGCTTTAGTCACCACTCCTAGTCAAAGGAACTCTTAGATAAAGCAAGACAACAAAGCATAAGTAGAAGAGGACAGAATGTAGCATTAAAAACAGAAACAAAGCTCGGCCCATAGCTCAGTGGTTAGGGTGCCAGCCACATGCACCAGGGCTTGTGGGTTCAAACCTTGCCAGGGTCTACTAAACAGCAATGACAACTACAATAACATAATAGCTGGACTTTGTGGTAGGCACTTGTATTTCCAGCTATTTAGGAGATTGAGGCAAGAGAATCACTTAAGCCCGAGAGTTTGAGGTTGCTGTGAGCTGTGATGCCACAGCACTCCACTCAGGGTGACAGCTTGAGGCTTTGTCTCAAAAAATAAAAAATAAAAAAACCCTAGGCTTTTCCCCCGACACCACCAATATGGTGTTCAGGCACTTCATGGAGGTTGGCCGAGTTGCCTACATCTTCTTTGGGTCTCATGCCAGAAAGTTTGTAGCAATTATAGATGTCATTGATCAAAACAGAGCTTTGGT
Source organism: Loris lydekkerianus (assembly GCA_963574355.1). Classification (NCBI taxonomy): domain Eukaryota; kingdom Metazoa; phylum Chordata; class Mammalia; order Primates; family Lorisidae; genus Loris; species Loris lydekkerianus. The sequence continues at coordinate 3,698 of CAUYPK010062920.1, forward strand.
TGATAGACCTTGCACTCGGGTAAGAAGACACGCAATGCTTTTCTTTGGGTTTTTTTTTTGTTCTTTTGTTTTGAGACAGAGTCTCACTTTGTTGCCCTTGGTAGAGTGCTGTGCTGTCACAGCTCACAGCAACCTCAAACTCATGGGCTTAAGTGATTCTCTTGCCTCAGTCTTCTGAGTAGCTGAGACTACAGCGCCCACCACAACACTGGATTTTTTTGTTTGTTTGTTTTTAGCAGGCCAGAGCCAGGTTCGAACCCACCAGCCCTGGTGCATGTTGCCAGTGCCCTACTGACTGAGCTACAGGCGCTGCCCCGCAATGCCTTTCAAATGCATGCAACTCACTGACTTCATCCCCAAATTTCCACACAGTGCCCACCAGAAGTACATCTGACATGCCTGGCAGAAGACCAATATAAATACAAAATGACAGCCACAACATGGAACAGAAAATTGAAGCCAGAGAAAGGAAAGCTAAGATGACAGATTTTGATCGTTTTAAAGTTCTGAAGGCAAAGAAAATGAACAGAATAATCAAGAATATGAAGTTAAGAAGCTTAGAAAGGCAGCTTTTCTGAAAGCTTCTCCCAAAAAGCACCTCCCAAAAGCTATTGCTGTTGCAGCGGCTGCTGCTAAAGTTTCAGCAAAAAAGATGACCACTGCAGGCAAGAAGGCTCCTGCCCAGAAAGCCACAGGCCAGAAGGCAGCATCTCCTCCAAAAGCTCAGAAGGGTCAAAAGGCTCCAGCCCAGAAAGCACCTGCTACAAAGGCATCTGGAAAGAAAGCATAAGAGGCTATAATGAAACTAACAAAGGTTCTTTTTTTTGGGGGGGGGGCTCAGTGCCTGTAGCTCAGTTGGTAGGGTACCAGCCACATACACCGCACACGAGAGCTGGTGGGTTCGAACCCGGCCTGGGCCTGCCAAACAACAATGACAGCTAGAAAAAAAAAATAGCTGGGCATTGTGGTAGGCACCTATAGCTCCAGCTACTTGGGAGCCTGGGCAAGAGAATCGCTTGGGCCCAAGAGTTTGAGGTTGCTATGAGCAGTGATGCCATACTCTACCCAGGGTGACATAGTGAGACTCTGACTCAAAAAAAAAAAAAAAAAAAAAAAAACCTACAATCAAATCTTCTGGGATAGCCTAACACACATTAGTCATTATGAGTGAACGGCTTAACTTCTCTGATCCTTAGTTTCCTTAGCTAAGGAAAATGGGGCTGGGGTGCGGGGCAGTATTGCCTAATTTGTTTCTCTAGGTTATTATGAGTGTCAAACAAAATAAAGTACCCTATAAGCTGGAAACACTGACAAAATATTAAAACTTAAAATTTAGGATGGTGCCTATGGCTCAGTGAGTAGGGCGCCAGCCCCATATACGGAGGGTGGAGGGTTCAAACCTGGCCCCAGCCAAACTGCAACAAAAAATAGCTGGGCGTTGTGGTGGGTGCCTGTAGTCCCAGCTACTCAAGAGGCTGAGACAAGAGAATTGCCTAAGCCCAAGAGCTGGAGGTTGCTGTGAGCTGTGATGCCACAGCGCTCTACCGAGGGCAACAAAGTGAGACTCTGTCTCTAAAAAAAAACAAACTTAAAATTTAATTATGAGAAAGAAGTAGATGGATGAGAGAAGACAATTCAGGTGTCAAAAAGATAAGAAGGTGAAGAAAATAAATGTTTGTGTGTAATGGTACAAATGTAGAAGGTGCTCACTGAATGTTTGTAGTTAATTTAGAAACTACTACTACGTCTGGTCAGAAATTAAAAAACAAAGGACTCAGAATGTTTTTCCTACATGTATATTAATCTTTTTAAGTGGCTCATAAGAAATTATTATTTTTTTTGTTTGTCTGTTTTTTGAGATAGAGTCTCACTCTATGCTGGGTAGAGAGCTGTGGAATCTTTATAGCTCACAGCAACCTCAGTCTCTTGGACTCAAGTGATCCTCTTGCCTCAACCTCCAGAGTACATGGGACCAGCCACCACTACCCCCCGCTAGTTTTTCTGTTCTTAGTAGAGATAGAGATGGGGTTTCACTCTTGCTCAGGATGCTCTTAAACTTGGGATCTCAAGCAATCCCCCCCCACCAGAGTGCTAGGATTACAGGTGTAAGCCACCTTGCCTAGCCTAGAAAATATTATTTATTGTCATCTTCCACAACTAACATTAAAGGCATTACAAGTATGCAAAGGAAACTTTGTTGGGTGTAGGCTTTTCTTCTCATTTATTCAATAAATAGTTGTGGAGTAAGACACTTTGCAGCCATACGCAAGAGTAGACATGGATGGGACCCATAGCTCAGTGGGTCGAGTGCCGGCCACATATACCCAGGCAGGCAGGTTCGAACCCGCCCGGGGCCAGCTAAACAATGACAACTGCAACAAAAAAATAACCAGGCATTGTGGCAGGCACCTGTAGTCCCAGCTACTTGGGAGGCTGAGGGAAGAGAATCGTTTAAGCCCAAGAGTTTGAGGTTGCTGTGAGCTGTGACAGCACAGCACTCTACTGAGGGCTACATAGTAAGACTCTGTCTCAAAAAAAAAAAAAAAAAAAAGAGCTAGGCATGGTGTCAGCCTTCATACCCTACAGTCTAGTCTGTCTGGTGATTTTAAAGCTGGAACATAGAAAGAGAGAAATAAATCCATGCCCTATCTTTATTATTTAAAATCAGAACAGATGTATATACTTCTTGTGAAGTATACAATTAAAATATCAGTTTCCTTTCCTGGAGGTGGAATTACTCACATCCATATATACCTGGTACTGACTAGAAGAAAAGTTACAAGTTAAAATATGTTTGATTAATAAGAAAAAAATAAAATGAATTATACATAAATTTAGATTTGTTGCTAAGAATCACTTCTCCAAACATAGAGTTTAGGTTGGGAAAAATAAAAAAGCATAGAAAACAAAGAAGTTATGGAAATGCTGGAGAAAATTTAGAGAACCTCTAATGAATAGCTCCTAAAACAGCAATTATTTTATATTTTTAATATCAAGCCAGCTGGGTTTGGTGCCTCATGCCTATAATCCTAGCACTCTGGGAGACTGAGGTGAGTGATCATTTGAGCTCAGAAGTTAGAGACCACCCTGAGCAAGAGAGAGTTCCAACTACAAGGGAGGCTGAGGCAAGAAGATCCCTTAAGCCCAAGTGTTTGAGGTTGCTATGGGCTATGACACCACAGCACTCTACCAAGGCTACAAAGCGAGACTCTCTCTCTCAAAAAATAATAATAAACCAGCATATTGCTATCCTTAACTACAGCAGAAACATCTGGAAAACAATGTCTTTCAACTTTCCCTTGACCAGCGTTGGGCCTATGGTTGCCTTTCTGGCTTCACTTTCATTATCTGTAAAATGGGCAGGAAACTATTTGATCTGTTTGCCCCCACGTACTATTGAGAAACAAATACAATCATGGAAAAACGTTTTGAGAATGTAAAAATTCCATATGAAGGGCGAGGCCTGTGGCTCAGTGAGTAGGACGCCAGCCGCATATACCGAGGATGGTGGGTTCAAACCCTGCCCAGGCCAAACTGCAACAAAAAAATAGCCCGACGCTGTGGCGGGTACTTGTATTCCCAGCTACTTGGGAAGCTGAGGCAAGAGAATCGCCTAAGCCCAGGAGTTGGAGGTTGCTGTGAGCTGTGTGATGCCACAGCACTCTACCGAGAGCGATAAAGTAAGACTCTGCCTCTACAAAAAAAAAAAAAATTCCATATGAACACAAATTAGTATTTCCTTTATTGACTGGGATTCAAAAGTCAATATGTTATACCACCAACCCATTATATGTGATTAATCAATGGATTACTATTTTAGTAAGGATAAATGCTATACAACTTTAGCAGGTAATTTTAGTGTGTTGTCAGCCTATTCCTTGGCATTCCCTGAACTTCTGGCATCCTTGTCTTCCCTGCACTGTGTCCAACCACAGAGCAATAATTCAGTTTGACCATTAGATGGCACTAGTTACCAGGCCACCTTAGGTCCCTTCCCAAATTTAGCATTTCTAAGGAGCAAATGCTTTCTCAGGTTTGTCCTGTAATTTTTTTTTTTCTCTCTTAAATCATTACAAAGTCCATGTGATCACTGTGAAAATATATCAAGCACTGTATGAAACAGAAAGTAGATTCCTTGTTTCTGGTAAGCCTTGAGGCAGTTTCCTAGCCCTGATTTGAATACAGTATTGTATTGCCCTGGTTAACCCCTTAGGCAGAAAGCTGTGTTCAGCTAGTTGAAATTTCTGCAATGTGTCAAGGCCACTCCAGAAAGATAACCACATTGTGCCTACATCTACTCCCACCTACCCGTAGAAATACACAGCTCCACATTCAACTCCATTCTCACAAGCTTTAAGGCCCCCAGATCCCTTATAGATTACTAACTCTTTGCAAAGTCCTCCTCCTTCTCTGAGGGAATAGCAGTACACACTAACAGAGATGATTCAATCAACAGTTTCAAGAAACCTATTAGATTCAGCTCCTGTAGCTCAGCGGCTAGGGCACCAGCCACACACACTGGAGCTTGCAGGTTCAAATCCAGCCTGGCCTGCCAAACAACAATGACAACTACAACCGAAAAATAGCCGGGTGTTATAATGGGTGCCTGTAGTCCCAGTTACTTGGGAGGCTGAGGCAAAAGAATCGCTTAACCCCAAGAGTTTGAGGTTGCTGTGAGTTGTGACGCCATGGCACCCTACCGAGGGCAACATAGTGAGACTTTGTGGAAAGGAAAGGAAAGGAAAGGAAAGGAAAGGAAAGGAAAGGAAAGGAAAGGAAAGGAAAGGAAAGGAAAGGAAAGGAAAGGAAAGGAAAGGAAGAAGCAAGAAAGAAACTTACAGGTAGGCCAGGAGCAGTGGCTCATGCCTGTAATCCTAACACTCTGATAGGCCTATAGGCCGAGGCAGGTGGACTGCTTGAGCTCAGGAGTTCAAGATCAACCTGAGCAAAAGCAAGACCCTATCTCTACTAAAATAGGAAAACTAGTCAGGCATGGAGGTTGGCATCTGTAGTCCCAGCTACTCAGGAGGCTTAGGCAGAAAGATCGCTTGAATCCAAGAGAATTTGAGATTGCTGTGAACTATAACACTCTGGCACTTTACCCAGGAGGATAGAGTAAGACTCTGTCTCAAAAAACAAAACAAACAAAAAAAAACTTACAGTCAAATGTACAAATATATTAACATAAAAGTCAATGTACAAATATATTAACATAAAAGTCTTCCATAGACTTTTTCTGAGGTACAATTATAACTCCATATATCTTCTCTATCCCGTGACTTCTCAATACCAACCATTCAGTATGCTGCTAAGAACCAATGACAAAGGGGAACCAAATTGCTCCAGTTTATCAACATGGCTGTCATGAAGTTCGTTAAACAAAGAAAGCTAGGTTTGACTCAACTTGATTGTGTTCAATCACACAAAAAAGTCTTGACCTGAGGTTCCTTGAGCAGCCCCAGGGCAGGGTGTTGCAGGCCCAGGAGCACCAGGTTTCCCTTCACATTCCAGAGATGGGCACCCACAGGTGGGAAAAACCACCATTCTCCTCTTCCGGACCAGGTGGGAAGATGATACAGGGAGAGGTGACTGGTTCCTGCTTTCTGAGAGCCTGGAAAGCTATGGAAGTAGATATGGGATCTAACACCAATAAGAGAAGAACGTGAAGAGAAGTGGAGAGGAGGTGCTACCTCTAGCTACCTCACTTTCTGCCTGGCAGAAAAGCAACTAAAAGCTGCTTTATCGTGTGTCAGCCCTGCCTCTCAAATTAAATCCCCTGAAGTTCCTCATCAGCAAAGTCCTTAATCAAGAATTCAAGATCAAAAATCAAAAATACTAATCTCCTAGATAACATATTGGTGTGATCAAGATCAAGTAAAAGTGTAAATATCGACCTAGAGGGGTTAAAATACAAAAAGTGCCTGAGGGTGTAACCACAGCCTGAAAGGTAGTAGAATACAAAGGCTAGAGATATCAAGGTTGGGGTTCTCATTATCACTCATTCTTTCAATATACTTATTCTATTATGTATCCCTCACTGTTCTATGCCCAGGAGGGTACTGAGAAAACAAGACAAAGTCCCACCCTCATGGGCTAACTAATGTTCTGCAGGAGAAGTATTATGTTTGGGGGAAGAGACAGACACAGGCCTAAGCACTTTATGCACCTCATCTCATTTAATCCTCACATCAACACCATAAAATGGATCATATAATCCCCATTTACAGTTAAAGAAATTGAGGTTTCTTTAAGCTCTCTGCTCAGGGTCACAGGTCTTCCTGCAGGACAGTAAACTGGAGTCTGATGTGTTGGTCAGTCAACAAGAAAATGGGGGTGGACACAATCAGGAATGTGTATCTGAGTACTCTAAGCTTCTGTACATCCGTATTTTGGAATGAGGATATTATGAGTTCTGAAAGAGCTCTAGAAACCTAGAAATTCCGGACTACATAATTATCCCTCCATATAGTTTTCTCTGCTACAAGACAAAAAAAAAAAAAAAAAAAAAAAAAAGCTGCAAAGCTGTTTTCCAGGCTTCAAGATTATTGGCGAAATGATAGATGCCCAGTTCCAAAATGGCCACCACTGCATTTTCCTGGTGTAGGAGAGACTGTATAATGACAGAAGGGCCATCACCAGATGTGCGCTCCCAGGGACTGAGTCAAGAGCCAAATTAGCCACTTGGGTCTTCCTCCTCCTGAGCTATTGGCTAAACAACATTATAGCCTTCACATCTCCTTAGTCTAGGCTGGACTAAAGCAGAGAAACGAAACTGGCTACAGAGGAAAAGCAGGTAACAAAAGGCAGCGGGTCTGAAGCCACAGAGCAAGTAAGACTTTGCCTATAAAACTGGGAGTCATTGCGCGGCTCGGATTGACGCACCTCACTTTGACCCATTTGTAATTACTGCTGCTTTCTCCGCCCCCCAAAGTCTGCTGGCAACCAATTCTCGGTGGTGAAGCAATAGACGTCAGCAGTTGCGGGGCAGATTGAGAATGCCTCTTGGTCCTTCCAAGCAAGATCCTGCACAGGAGGCTGCGGAAAGCGACCGGACTAGGGAAATAGGAAGAAGGCGAGAAGAAGTGGTAAAAGACAAGAAAATGTAAATTCTTGTACCATCCTACAGTTAGGGAAAAAACGTTAAGCTAATCCAACTAACCCTCCCGTTTTATGCTGGTTTGGACATCCAGGAATGGGGAGCTTACTCCTGTAGTCGTTCTCCTCACGGTTGGACAACTTTGGAAGGAAGAATCTCCTTCATACTGAGCTGAAATCTGCCTTTGAGATCTTGCACCCAACTGTTCTACCCCATGAGGACCTACAGAACAGCCTAATGCCTCTTCCACAAGACGACCGATAGCATTTTGGTTAACATTACTACCACTCTAGTTTCGGCGCCCCTGGCTCAAGCTGCTAAGGCACCAGCCACATACACCTGAGCGGCGCCCCTGGCTCAGGCTGCTAAGGCACCAGCCACATACACCTGAGCTGGCGGGTTTGAATCCAGCCTGGGCCTGCCAAACAAAAATGACCGCTGCAACAAAAAATAGCCCGGCGTTGTGCAGGCGCCTGTGGTCCCAGCTACTTAAGAGGCAGAGGCAGGAGAATCGCTTGAGCCCAGGAGTTTGAGGTTGCTGTGAGCTGTGATGTCACCGTACTCTACCCAGGGTGACAGCTTGAGGCTCTGTCTCAAAAAAAAAAAAAAAAAAAAAAAGCCATAGTACCACTCTAGAAATTTTTTTTTTCTTGGGGCCCACCCAAAGAGACATGGAGTTACATATGCTTTTTATGAGGCTCTGGGCTCAAAACTAGCGTTAGTTACATTCAACTTACATGGCAGTTAATGCTAAATCAATACAAATCCATCATCATTTCTGGGCATGGGAGAGCTTAAGTACCTGACCCACTTGACTATAAGAAACTGGCTGCTTGTCTTTTTTTTTTTTTTTTTTTTTTTTTGAGACAGAGTCTCACTATGTCACCATCGGTAGAGTGCTGTGGCATCATAGTTCACAGCAACCTCAAACTCTTGGGCTTAAGCGATTCTCTTGCTTCAGCCTCTCAAGTACCCAGGACTACAGGTGCCTGCCACAACACCCGGCTATTCTTTTGTTGTAGTTGTCATTGTTGTTTAGCAGGCACACCGGGTTCGAACCTGCCAGCACCAGTTTATGTGGCCGGCACTCTAAGCACTGAGCTACAGGCACCGAGCCGGATGCTTGTCCTTTTAAAAAATAAAAATATTGGTGAATCTCGAAATAATGATAAGGAAGACACAACATGGAAAAGTTGATAAAATTTAAACCATTGGCAGACTATCATTAGTTTCTTGTTCTCTACATTTTTCTATACAGTAGAACCTCTGTAAGTTGACCACCTTAGTGACTGCAACAAATTAGTCAACATAAAGCAGGGGTCAGCCTAAAGAAATAGACCTGCACTGATACATACTTGTGGTATGTGTCCCATCTACGAAAATTAGGTCAACTTAAGGAGGTGGTCAATGTAGTTAAGTGGTCAAATGTGGAGTTTCTACTGTATTTTTTTCTAATTTTCCACACTGTATGTGTTACTTATATAAATACACTAGTATAAAAGAGCAGCCCCTGGCTTCACTGCAACACACATATTCACACATGCTGCAAATACTTCCTGGGTAGCTACATCAGATTGATTCAGATCAGTGTTCTCATATCTCCAGCAGACCTATGAAACATCTGCCTAAATGGATATAAGTTAGACATTTCATAGTCTGACAGTCATTAAGTCTCGTTGTAATATTCAGACCAATTTAAACACAGAAATACGAAAATAGGACCATAAAAGTAGAAAAGAAAATATCCAATTTCTCATGATATTTATGTCACTGGCTAGGTGCGGTGGCTCACACCTATAATCCTAGCACTTTGGGAAGCCTAGGCAGGCAGATCACTTGGAGCCAGGAGTTTGAGACCAATAGTGAGACCCACTTCTACAAAGTGAAAGAAAAATTAGCTGGACATGGTGGCTGTAGCCCCAGCTACTTAGAAGGCTGAGACAAAAGGATAGCTTGAGCCCAGGAATTCCAGGTTGTAGTGAGTTATGGTGATGCCACTGCACTCTAGAGACCCTGTCTCAAAAATAAATAAAGCTACTTACTTGTATGGCATTGGTGGGAGTTCCAGAAGACACTGCTTATAAGAGCTAATGACTGAACTCACTGAATGCTTACTGTGTATTATTCATGGTACCATTCACAGCTTAGACTGAAGATTGTCAGCTTAATTCATTTGTGGAATGCTCCTGAAAATTCTAATGAAGTGGATGATATTATTCCCCCATTTACTGACCAGAAAGCTGAAGTACAGTGTGTATACTTATACAAAATCCACACTTTTGTGCAGGACAATTTATCAGTATTTATTACAAAGTCTCTCTCTGTTGCTCTGACTAGAGTGCAGAGGTGTTGTCAAAGTTCCCTATAATCTCAAACTCCCGGATTCAAACAATCCTCCTGCCTCCACCTCTTGATTAGTGGGACTGCAGGTGTGCACTACCACACTCAGCTAATTTTTTTAAAAAACATATTGGGCTCAACACCCATAGCACAGTGGTTACGGTGCCAGCCACATACACCAAGGGTGGTGGGTTGGAACTGGCCTGAGCCAGCAAAACAATGACAACTGCAACAAAAAATAGCCAGGTGTTGTGGCGGGCACCTCTAGTCCCAGTTTCTTGGGAACTGAGGCAAGAGTATTGCTTAAGCCCAAGAGTTTGAGGTTGCTGTGAGCTGTGATGCCACAGCACTCTACCAAGGGCAACATAGTGAGACTCTGTCTAAAAAAAAAAAAAAGTGTTGGCCAGCCACAATGGCTCACACCTGTAATCCTAGCACTCTGGGAAAGCCATGTGGGTTCCTTGAACTCAGGAGTTGGAGACCAGCCTGAGCAAGAGCAAGACCTTATCTCTACTAAAAATAGAAAAATTAGCTAGGCATGTGGTAGTCACCTATAGTCCTATCTACTCTGGAAGCTGAGGCAGGAAGATCACTTGAGCCCAAGAGTTTGAGATTGCTATGAACTATGATGACGCCTGGCACTCAACCCCAGATTTTTTTTTTTTATACAGATTAGGTCTCACTCTGTTGCCCAAGACGGTCTCAAACTCCTGACCTCAAATGACCCTCCCAAAGTTCTAGGATTGCAAAACTTAATATTTACAAAAATTACAAAAGACAATGCTGTCTGAATCAACAATTCCACCATTATATTAAATTGAAAGCAGAGTAAATTTCTCGGACATGTGACTAGAACAGTCATTCAGGCCCCCAGGCTTAGACTGGGACAGTGTGTTTGGGTTTTAATGTTCTGTGGTCCCTATCTTGAATTTTTTTTTGAGACAAAGTCTCACTATGTCACCCTCGGTAGAAGGCCGTGGGGTCACAGATCACAGTAACCTCAAACTCTTGGGCTTAAGCAATTAACTTGCCTCAGCCTCCCAAGTAGCTAGGACTATAGGCGCCCACCACAACGCCCAGCTATTTTTTGGTTGCAATTGTCATCAATGTTTAGCAGGCCCAGGCCAGGTTCAAACCCACCAGCCTCGGTGTATGTGGCCAGTGCTGTAACCACTGAGCTACAGGTGCTACCCCCTATCTTGAAATTTTTAATAATCTTATCTCTCAGTTTGAAAGTGAAGTCTGATGGGACAACACAGCATGTGCTGGGGACTTGGAGCCTGGACTCGAGCTTCATCCTGCTCTCCACATTGTCCAGCCTCCTCAGGACTGGTTTTCAGCTGCCTGCTCCTCTACCTGGGTGCTGCCTCCCTCCCAGCATGGGCCTGGCCACAGGGGAGGGAAAAAGGGATGATGCTCACTCACCTGTGCTGCCAAGTGGAAGGTAAGGTCCTAGGCATTTGAATTCTGCACTTCCTCTAAATATTCTCTGCCTGAAGGAGTGTGATTTTAAATAGAAAAACAAAAATAAAACCCACATGATCGGTGGATAGTGAAAACACAGAAGAAAAGGAAAAGCTTTTTTGCTGCCTTTTAATAAAGGTCCCCATAGCTTTATTTTGCAGTGGGCCCTCAAATTATAAATCTAGCCCTAGGAGACTGATATTCATTGTCATACTATATGTAATGAAAAGGTTGAAAATGATGACCTGACATTCAATGATTGGTACCTTAGGTAACATATAACCGGAATATAGCAGCAATATAACTGAAATACAACCTTCATGAAGGTAAAACCTTGTCTTTCTTGCTGAAATTTTTATAATTAGAGTCTAATATAAAGTGTGACACATACATAGCACTTGCTGTTAAATATTTATCTTTTTCATAGACCATGTGAAAGTTTTAGTTTTTAAAAATTGAAATTTGTGAGAATATGTTATTAGAGCACATTTCTTTCTCCTTTGGTCCACATTACACGGGTTTACATTTGCAGGTGTAAAAGGCAAATGTAAGCATGCTTTCCTTTTCTTTAGTTTATTTTTTATTTGTATATATTCATGGGATGCAAGTGCAAGTTTTATACATTGTTATGTTGCATCCTGGTAAAGTCAGGGCCTTCAGTGCATCCATCACTGAAGCAACAAACATTGTGGCCAGCAAGCAACTTCTCATCGTGTCCCACTTAAATATTTACTAATTTAAATTAATTGAATACAGTCTTGCTTCTATCTAATATAAAGAGATATTTTAAAAATTCAAACAGCCTAAAAATCTTGAGAAACTAGTTAAAAACGTATAATATGCTCATGCAATAAGACATTTTGGAGCTATAAAATAAGAACGGTTTTTAGGTCCTGATAAAGAAAGATCTCCAAGATAAATTGTTACGGGGGCGGCGGGGAAGGGATGCGTAACCGCTATCTTTAGTCCTTATAGGCAGTGACGTTCTCCTGGAGCGCCCTCTGGCGGCACATGCTCGTGAAAGGAAGGCTTGAGAGAAAATAGAGATTGGCTTTAGACTCCCGGAAGATTTTCAAGGTATACAAGAATCAATTTTTTAAAGTACAAGAGAGCATAGTATGTATTAATGTGGAATTATGAATTATCGTGCAACAGAAAACGCATAACAGTGTGTCTATCATCATTTTGATACTAGACAAATAGTGTAAAAGTATGTATTTTACACTTTAGCAAGAAAATCTGACACAGAGCTGTTACTAGGTAACTATGTAAGTAAGCTATCCTTTATTGATGTTTACTATTTCACATGTGGACAGAATATTAATAACCATATACATTCATTATATTCAGAGTGTGTCATTTTACATACATGACTGTGTATATGACTTGTCATTAAACATGGTTAGAAATGTAGAAAAACTGAAATCGTTGAGGAGAGAAACACAAATGAGAAGTAACTTGGGAATACTTGCAAAATAACATAATATATGCCATACAAAATTAATTAAAATAACATTTTTTTTTCTTGAGATAGAGTCTCACTTTGACACCCTCAGTAGAGTGCTATGGCATCACAGCTCACAGTAACCTCAAACTCTTGGGCTTAATTGATTCTCTTGCCTCAGCCTCCCAAGTAGCTGGCGCTACAGGCACCCCCTACAATGCCCTGCTCTTTTTTCTTTTCTTTTTTTTTTTTTTTGTAATAAAGTCTCACTATGTCGCTCTCGGTAGGGTGCCATGGCATTACAGCTCACAGCAACCTCCGACTCTTGGGCTTAAGCAATTCTCTTGCTTCAGCCTCCCAAGTAGCTGGGACTACAGGTGCCCACCATGATGCCCGGCTTTTTTTTTGTTGCAGCTATCATTGTTGCTTAGCTGAACTGGGTCGGGTTCAAATATGCCACCCTCGGTGCATGTGGCCCGCTGTAACCACTGTGCTATGGGCACTGAGCCCCAGCTATTTTTTGGTTGCAGTTGTCATTGTTGTTTAGCAGGCCTGGGCTGGGCTCGAGCCCACCAGCCTCGATGTATGTCGCTGGCACCCTACTCACTGAGCTATGGGCACCGAGCCTACACCCTCAAACTATTAGGCTCAAAGCCATTCTCTTGCCTCAGCCTCCCTGGTAGCTGGGACCACAGGTACCCACCAGAGAGGCTGGCTATTTTTTAGAGACAGGATCTCACTCTAACTCAGATTGATCTCAAACTCCTGAGCTCAGGCAATCCACCCACCTTGGCCTCCCAGAGTGCTAGGATTATAGGCATGAGCCACCATGCCCAGCCCATCGATCACCTCTTGAACACATTCTCATCACACTCCATGCCCTGCAAAATCTGATGCTCCTACATCCCATATTTCTGTACATGGCAACATTGCCAGCTTCATTTACCTGATGACCCTCTCCCCTTCCCCTGTATATGTCACTTTTGCCCAAAGACCATGTCATCCAAGGGACTGCTCACTACAGCTCCAGGAATCCAGCCCTTTCAGGAGACTTGAGATGGCTGAAAGCATGGAGGTGAATAAAGAGAGCTCATCAGGGTGGCACCTGTGGCTCAAAGGAGTAGGGCACTGGCCCCATATACCAGAGGGTTCAAGCCCAGCCCTGGCCAAAAACTGCAAAAAAAAAAAAAAAAAGTCAGAAAATTTCTCCAAAAAAAAAAAAAAAAAAAAAAAAAGAGAGAGAGAGACCTCATCAGAGGCTGTATAGTATGGTAGTTACAAGTACCAATTCTGGGGCTAGGAAACCTGGCTTAAAATCCCAGCTGCTCTACTTCCTCGTGGTATGACTTTGAATAAATTACCTTACTTCTTTTGTACCTCCATTTCCTTATCTGTAAAATAAGGTATTAATATTTTAACATTTGTTTTGCTGTTGGGAGAATTAAATGAGCTAATGTAAGTAAACCACTTTGAACAGTGGCACATGGAACTTCCTGGTAAGGTGGCTGAGTTTTGTTTTTTGGTTTTATTTTTTGTTTGTTTGTTTTCTAGAGATGTACATTTCTCAAAGTGGCTTTGATTGGCTAGTTCCTGACCCTCTTTGCTCCCAGTCCCTCCACCCTGTACCTATCCAACTTTTGACAGTTATCCTAGACAGTTGCAAGCACCCTACCATCCCCAAACCCAGAAAGCATCTTGTGTATAACTCTCCTTCCTAGATGGATGTGCATTATGGAGGAAGAACATCCCAGGATATTTTAGGTTCTGAAAGGAGGGACTTTCCACTTGAGAAAAATCCAGGGATCCACAGCAACCCCTTTTCCCATGGGATTAATCCATCTGACCTTGACTCTCAATAACATAACTCCAGAATAGCCAAATCTTCTGGTGCCCAAACTCTAGGTGCCTTGCAGGGAGAAAGAATAAGCAAGTCCCAGATTCAGCTGACCAGAATCTGTTCTTCCAGCCCTTACCCTCGTTTCAGACAAAAGCAGAAATGTATGTCTCAGTTGTGCTTCTACCCCTTGCTGCCCAGTGTAAGTTTTTTCTGATGATGGGAAGAAATGCTCTATGTTTGCTCTGTCCATGGCAGTAACCAGTAGCTATAGTGCTATTGAGCATTTAAAATATGGCTAGTGCAGTCACGGAACTGAATTTTTTTTTTTTTTTTTTTTTTTTTGAGACAGAGTCACACTATGTCGTCCTCAGTAGAGTGCCATGGCATCACAGCTCACAGCAACCTCAAACTCTTGGGCTTATGTGATTCTCTTGCCTCAGCCTCCAAAGTAGCTGGGACTACAGGCACCCGCCACAAAGCCCAGCTATTTTGGGTTGCAGTTGTCATTATTGTTTAGCAGGCCCAGGCCGAGTTCGAACCCACCAACTGCGGTGTCTGTGACCAGTGCCCTACTCACTGAGCTATGGGCGCCAAGCCAGGAACTGAATTTTTTTATTTGTCTTTATTTTAATTTAAATGGCCACTTGCGGCAAGTGATTACTACATTAGACAACATGGCTGTGAGTTGTCCATTCTGAACTTCTTTTCTTATTTGATGAGGTATCCTTGCTTTAAGACTGGGAAATATATTTTTGAAACTTGATGCCAAGTTGTTCTCATTCCTACAGTTCTCAGCTGAGTCCAGGGATAAGAAATAAGGTCCTCTTTCCATTCCAAATCTTGCTTTCCCCTTTGACACTGAGGAAATTGGAAAGCAATGCCCAGGCTAGGGGATGTGTCCTGCATGTTGGCTCTGTCCCTGCTGCCTGTGCAGACCGACAGTTGCTGCCCCTGCAGATATTCCTTTTCCAGAGCTGCCTCTCTGAGCATGAGCCGATATAGTACAACTCATGATTTCCCTAAATGTATTTTTGAGGGGCAAGAAGCTAACTAATCCCAAGCAACCCACCACATATCGAAACATAGAGAAGGGAGTTTGGATTTGCAGTAGGAGAAAGGGAGTTAGACATCAGGAAGAATGGTTTGGTAATGACAGTTGTGAGACAATAGAAATAGGAAACCAAGTCTAAAACTTTTTTTTTCTTTCTTTCAAACTAATCCCTCTCTCTTCGCTAGTTTCAGGGAGTGAAACCTTACAGATTCCACGAACAAACCTCTTCCTAGGGCACAGTGAGTGATCGATCCACACTAATCAGCCCCCAGAATCCTCCTCAAAGGCTGTTTCCCAAAGGAAATGGGGGAGGAAAGCACAGTACCAGGCAGCCACTGCTCCATTGCCCCGAGGGGGTGGGGATGGCAAATCCTGGTCAAGCCCTCAGTCTATAGCCCTTTTGTATAAGTGCCTGGCAAGGGTGACGTGGGGCTGTTCCTACGGGCACAGCTGTGGCATCAGCCAGGGTGGAGGCAGGGCCTGGGCAGCACTGCCATCCCCAGTCCTCTCTCGGGCTTTTCAGTGTTAAGGGGACATGCACCCCAAGGGCCTTTGACCCTGCCGCGGGGCTCCCTGTCCCTAGGAACAGTGGAGATGGCACTCTTAGCAAGCCCCTCTCTGCCTAGATGCTTCCTCTCTCTCTTCCTTGTCCTCTTCCTCCAGCTGCCTTCCAGCCATGCAGGTAAGACATGTGTTTATTCCTGCCCTGGGAAGACCCTGAGAACAGGAAGGCTGGTTTCCTGAGGCTCTACTCCTTCAGTCATCCTCCAGTGAGTTACCTTTCTAAGTCAGATTTGCTGGCATGGTACTCTTCCTCAGAAACCTATAAGTAGCTTCTTACAGCCTTCCAAATAGAATTCAAATTCTTTTTTTTTTTTAGAGACAGAATCGCATTTTGTCGCTTTCAGTAGAGTGCTGTAGCATCACAGCTCACAGCAACCTCCAGCTCTTAGGCTTAGGCGATTCTCTTGCCTCAGTCTCCCAAGTAGCTGGGACTACAGGCTACACCACAACACCCAGCTATCTTTTTGCTGCAGTTTGGCCAGGGCCCGGTTTGAACCCACCACCCTCGGTATATGGGGCCAGCGCCCTACTCACTGAGCCACAGGCACCGCCCAGAATCCAAACTCTTTAATGGGACTTTAACTTGAGGCCTTTCTTGAACTAGCACTCACCTATCTTTGTCACTTGGGCTTTTCATCTCTTAAATGGGAATAAAATAATAACCTCTCAAAGTTGTTGTCAGGGTTAAATGAGAAGATATCTGACATGCTTAACCATGCCTATCCATAGTAAATCTCAAAAGTTTGTTAAATTACAGTATCTTGTCATGTTTGAGACTTTGCTCTGCATACTCAGGCACCAGTAAGCTTTTATAAAGGAGCTCTGCTCTCAAGTGCTGGGGAGAAATAAAAGTAACAGAAGACAGATTCCTGATCTCAGAGAGCTACCTGACTGAGAGAAGAGGCCCAATCCATCCACTTCCTGGGGAAATGTTTCCCGCTCTAAGGGAGAAACCAGCCGTATCTCCCCATAGCTCAGCATCTGGCTTGAAAAACATGTCCACTTAGGAAAAAGACTGGGAATACGTTTGGAGCAGGATCCAGGAGCTGCAGTGAGGTTGAAGGTGCAGGGAAAGAAGAGTGAAATAGAGTCTTCCCCGAGGGAAAGATCTCAGAGGAGAATTTGGGAGAGAAAGGGCAGAGGGAGAAGTGGTAGAGAGAGTTTTACATTTTAAGGGACAACAGCAAAATCTCTAAGGGGAAATAGGGATGAATTTGGCAAAGTCTAAACAGGGAGGCCCGTGGGAGAATTAAACTTCAGGATGCTGTACCACCATCCAAGGTGGAAACTAAAAGCTGGGCTGAAGAGTCAGAAATGCATACAGTCAACAAATAAGGTGGGCAGTAGCTGTCAAGATGAGATGATTGCTAGAATGTTCTGTACAAGACACAGCTTTGTTTTTGATCATTTTGTTTTTGTCTTTTTATTTTGTTCTCTGGGTAGAGTGCCATGACATTCTACCTCACAGCATCCTCAAACTCTTGGGGCTCCACCCATCTCAGCCTCCCGACTGTGCTAGGGAGAGTGCTAGGATTACAGATGCCCAGCCTTGCTTTTGTTTTTGTTTTTGCTCAAGAAGAAAAATTACACTCTTTCCATGGCTCTATAATTCCTCTTAAAAATCAAGTGTCTTGGCCAGGCATGGTGGATCACACCTGTAATCCTAACACTCTGGGAGGCCAAGGTGGGTGGATTACTTGGGCTCACGAGTTAGAGACCAGCCTGAGCAAAGAAAGCAAGACCCTGGGTGGCGCCTGTGGCTCAAAGGAGTAGGACGCCAGCCCCATATGCCGGAGGTGGCGGCATTCAAACCCAGCCCCGGCCAAAACCTGCAAAAAAAAAGAAAGAAAGAAAGACCCTGTCTCTACTAAAAATAGAAACACTGAGGCAAGAGGATTGCTTGAGCCCACATTGGAGGTTGCTGTGAGCTATGATGCTACAGCACTCTAACCTAGGGCAACAGCTTGAGACTCTGTCTCAAAAAAAAAAAAAAAAAAATCAAGTGTCTTCTTTCTTCCCTGTTTGAAGCAGCCCTTC
Source organism: Loris lydekkerianus (assembly GCA_963574355.1). NCBI lineage: Eukaryota > Metazoa > Chordata > Mammalia > Primates > Lorisidae > Loris > Loris lydekkerianus. The sequence goes on from CAUYPK010062920.1 coordinate 21,531, forward strand.
CTATGACATGCCTGTTTGTCAAGAGTCCCTCTGAACCTCAGTCTCTTCTCTTTGGTGTCTTGGACAGGACAGTTCAGAGTGATAGGACCTAAGTACCCCATCAGGGCTCTCGTTGGAGATGAAGTGGAATTGCCATGTCGTATATCCCCTGGGAAGAATGCTACAGGCATGGAGGTGGGGTGGTACCGCCCCCCCTTCTCTAGGGTGGTTCATCTCTACCGAAATGGCAAGGACCAAGATGGAGAGCAGGCACCCGAATATCGAGGTCGGACGGAACTGCTGAAAGAGGCTATTGGTGAAGGAAAGGTGTCCCTCAAAATCCGGAATGTAAGGTTCTCAGATGAAGGGGGTTTCACCTGCTTTTTTCGAGATCATTCTTACCAAGAAGAGGCAGCAATGGAATTGAAAGTGGAAGGTGAGTAGTGATTGAGACTTCAATCATTCTCTCAGTTGAGATCTTTCAACTCTAACATCTCATTTGTGGGAATCAGTTCTATAGAAATATACACACCAGTAAACAGAAATGTGTACGCTCATGGTTGTCTATTGCATCGCTATTCAAAGTGGGAAGGAAATTGGAATCAATTAATGACCCTAAAGGGCATTATGCTAAGTGAACTAAGCCATATACATAAAGAAAAATACTATATAATTTATCTTATATGTGGAACCTAAAAAATAAAAGCAAATTTTTAAAAACTCCAAGATTAATATTCTTCAGCATGGGCAATATAGTGAGACCCTCATCTCTATGAAAAATTAGCCAGGTTTGGTGGAGCATGCCTATAGTCCCAGCTACTCAGGAGGCTGAGGTGGGAAGATCACTTGAGCCCAGGAGTTCAAGGCTGCATTGAGCTATGATCAGGCCACCGTGCTCTTGCCTGTCCCCCAAGTCCCACAAAAAAAATGAGACCTGTACCCCCAGTCCCACAAAAAAAGTCAATGTCCCAAAATATGGAAATTACTGAATAAAGGATCATATCCATACAGTGAATATTATGAAGCCATTAAAAAGATTGTTTTAGAGCTATATCAGATGACTTGGCAGCATTCCATGAGGTTTTGTTTTGTTTTTTTTTTTTGTTTTTTTGCAATTTTTGGCCGGGGCTGGGTTTGAACCTGCTACCTCTGGCATATGGGGCCGGTTCCCTACTCCTTTGAGCCACAGGCACTGCCCTCCATGAGGTATTGTTAAGTGATAAAAGCAAGCTACTAGCACTGGCAGGGACTCACACCTGTAATCCCAGCACTTTGGGAGGCCGAGGAGTGTGGATTGCCTGACCTCAGGAGTCTGAGAGCAGCCTGAGCAAGAGTTCCTCTCTAAAAATAGCGGGGCATTGTGGTGGGCACCTATAGTCCCAGCTACTTGGAAGGCTAACGCAAAAGAATCGCGTGAGCCCAAGAGTTTGAGGTTGCTGTGAGCTATGAGGCCACAGCACTCTAACAAGGAGGACCAAATAAATAAATAAATGCAAGAATGTAGGGAATGAAAACAAATCCCTGTATTTGTGAGTGTACATACATACATACATATGTATTCATAGTGAATAAAGTAGTAAAGCAAATGTCTGAATGCAATTATAAAATATATAAGATGTCACCTGTGGCCTTTACCTCTCCATTTCCATTCTTTAGAACAGACGTCCTCAAACTGCAGCCCGCGGGCCACATGAAGCGGTGTGAATTGTATTTGTTCCCGTTTTGTTTTTTACTTCAAAATAAGAAGTATTTTGCTCCATCACATCTGCAATGTGATAGGAATTTGTTCATAGTTGTTTTTTTTAAACTATAGTCGGCCCTCCAATGGTCTGAGGGACAGTGAACTGGCCCCCTGTTTAAAAAGTTTGAGGACACCTGCTTTAGAATTTCATTTTCAGTATGTTTTGTGTGGAGTTAATTTTTTTTGTGCTCATAATGATTAAGATGTGAACAAGGTGAGGTGGATGGAGGGAGAGCTTCAAAAGTAGATTGTGATTTAATTGAAGAAAAGAAATGTTCTGGGGCGGAGTCTGTGGCTCAAAGGAGTAGGGTGCCAGTTCCATATGCCAGAGGTGGCGGGTTAAAACCCAGCCCCGGCCAAAAACTGCAAAAAAAAAAAAAAAGAAAGAAAAGAAAAAGAAAAAAGAAAAAGAAAAGAAATGTTCTGACCCTCAGACCCTTCCCCTGCCCCTCCTTCCCACCTGCAGTACAAACATCAGACAATCCTTCACTTTTATGTCTGAGGGTGAAGTGACCCTTGCAGTGCTGGGACCAGAAAGTGGCATTGTATGGGGAATAACAAAGCACTATTTCTAGGGGCAGATTGCAGGGATATGAAAATAGGTTTGTATGTCACAAAATGTTCTTCATATAGCTATTTTTACTGGGAAATTTTTACTTGCCAAGAAGTTTGATAGAAAAGACCTTTCCAATTTGCAAATTTTCCTCTTTCTTGCTCAGGATCTTCCTAGTTCAATAACTGCCTTCCCCCACACACACTTGAGTCCCACCACACCAACGAAGAAAGAAAAAGAAAAAATGCCTGAAATGTTGCCTCCAGGGAGAACACTTTTCTATTGAACAGCTTTCCACATTCCAACCCCTTCCTCCCATTTCATAGTCAGCAAGACTAAGAATCTTAAAAAAAAAAGACTGTTTTCCAAATTAACAGGGGACCACTGGCCTTGTCTTAGAAGTCAGGAAACAGACGAATGCAGTAACTATGTTATTGCAAGTTCCAGGTGTAATTACTTCTCTTTCTCAAAAGTGTTTCTGATCTTTTTGACATTATTATTTTGTCATTATTGTGATTTGATTACTAGTGGTTTCTAATCCTTTCTTTAAACTCTTCATTATGAAACTTAAAAACATATATAAAGGTAGAGAGAATACTATAATCAGCTTCCCAATGCTTACCACCTGGCTCCTGTCCCCCACCCCGCCAAGCATCACACCCGCTTCCCTGCTCACTTGCTGAGGCAAATCCTAAGCACCATAATAATTTCATTCCTAAATGCCTAAGAATGGATTATTCAAATACAAGAACTTTTTTTTTTTAAGACAGAGCCTCAAGCTGTCACCCTGGGTAGAGTGCTGTGCCATCACAGCTCACAGCAACCTCCAACTCCTAGACTCTAGCGATTTTCCTGCCTCCACCTCTCGCGATTTTCCTGCCTCCACCTCCCAAATAGCTGGGACTACAGGTGCCCGCCACAACGCCCAGCTATTTTTTGGTTGCAGCCATCACTGTTTGGCAGGCTAGGGCTGGATTCAAACCTGCCAGCTCAGGTGTATGTGACTGGCACCTTAGCCGCTTGAGCCACAAGCACCAAGCCTACAAGAACTTTTTTTAAAAATTGACAAAATTCCCTAATACATGTGTATTTTCAATAGCTAGTTGGTGTTCAGATTTTCTGAATTGTTTCATAAATATGCTTTTGCAGGGTGGCGCTTGTGGCTCAGTGAGTAGGGTGCTGGCCCCATATACTGAGGGTGGCAGGTTCAAACCCAGCCCTGGCCAAATTGCAACAACAACAAAAATAACAAATAGCCTGGCACTTAAAAAAAATATATATATATGTATGCGTATGCATACATATATATATATATAAATATATATATGTATACATGCACATATATATAAATATATATGTATGCATACATATATGTATATTTATATATATATATATATATTTATATATATGCTTTTGCAATTGGTTTGTTTGAATAGGATCCAAACAGGATCCACATGTTGGTGTTTGCCATTAGGGTTTCCCATGGTCTGAATTTTGCTGACTATCTTCCCATGCTGCTATTTAGCACAGTCCTCCATGCCCTGCATTTCCTATGAACTGATTGATCTGGATGTGTGATCAGATTCAGGGTTGATTTATTTTAGCAGGTATACTTCATAGGTGACACTCTATACCAGTGTTTTTCAACCTTTTTTAATCTCACAGCCTACTTGAACCCATAATTAAACGTCCACAGTACATTTAAATTATGTTGATTAAAAAAAGAATAATAAGGTTGGGCAGGGTGCTCACACCTGTAATCCTAGCACTCTCAGAGACTAAGGCGGGTGCGTTATTTGAGCTTAGGAGTTCCAGGACAACCTGAACAAGAGCAAGACTCTGTCTCTAAAAAAAACTAGCTGAGGATGGCATGGTGGCTCACACCTGTAATCCTAGCACTGTGGGAGGTTGAGGTGGGCAGATTGCCTAAACTCAGGAGTTCCAGACCAGCCTGAGCAAAAACGAGACCCTGTCTCTAAAAAAAAATAGCCAGTGGCTCAGCACCTATCGCTCAGGGCTAGGGCACCAGCCATATACACCAGAGCTGGCAAGTTTGAATGTAGCCCAGGCCTGCCAAACAGCAATAACAACTACAACCAAAAAAAAAAAAAAAAAATAGCTGGTCGTTGTGGCAGGCACCTGTAGTCCCAGGTACTTGGGAGGCTGAGGCAAGAGAATCACTTGAGCCCAAGAGTTGGAGGTTGCAGTAAGCTGTGATGCCATGGCACTCTACCGAGGGTGACATTGTAAGACTCTGTCTCAAAAAAAAAAAAAAAAAAAAAGCCAAGACCCTGTCTTGGAAAAAAAAATAGCCGGGCATTGTGGTGTGTACCTGTAGTCTCAGCTACTTGGGAGGCTGAAGCAAGAGAATCACATGAGTCCAAGAGTTTGAGGTTGCTGTGAGCTGTGACACATGGCTCTCTACCAAAGGTAACAAAGTGAGACTCTGTCTCAAAAAACAAACAAATAAATAAATAAAGAGTAAAATAAAAGAATATACTTACTGTGCTTTGAACTTCTTTAGAAAATAATTTAATTAATGACTTTAAAAATTTTTGCAGCACACCTAAGATCTTCCCACAGCGCAACAGTGTGCACACTAGTTGAAAATCACTGCTTTGTATTCTTGTTGCTTTACATCAAGATACTCATAATGTCTACTTTTCTCTTAATTTATTTAGAGACATGTTATCACTCTGTCATCCAGGCTGGAGTACAGTGGTGTGATTATAGCTCACTGTAACCTCAAACTCCTGGGCTCAAGTGATCTTCCTCCTCAGTCTCCCCGTAGCAGTCTCCCAGCTAGAGAGGTGAAGTTCACCCGTCCTTCACTGGCCATCCTATTCCATATCTGATCAGTTATCAAATCCTGTATCTCCCACCTTCTTAAACTCCAGAAGAGGATTTTTTACCTTTGTGTGTCATGCACCCCTTTGGCAGACTGGTGAAATTGGTCGATCCCTTTTCAGAAGAATGTTTTAAATACACACAATAAAACATTTATACTGAAATGTAATTATCAAAATATTAAAATAACAAGAGTTGGGCGGCACCTGTGGCTCAGTGCGTAGGGCACCAGACCCATATACTGAGGGTAGGGGGTTCAAAACCGGCCCCGGCCAAACTGCAACAAAAAAATAGCTAGGCGTTGTGGTGGGCTCCTGTAGTCCCAGCTACTGGGGAGACTGAGGCAAGAGAATCAAACTCCTAGGCCCAGGAGTTTGAGGTTGCTGTGAGCTGTGTGACGCCACGGCACTCTACCAAGGGCGATAAAGTAAGTCTCTCTCTACAAAAAAATAAAAAATAACAAAAAATAAAAAAAAACAAGAGTTACAGTGGCCCTAATGAATTAGTGTAATTTCAAAGTAGTAATTAACGTAAGTGATATTTGGAGATTTCTGGAACAGTTCTAATATGTCAGGAAAATATTTGTGACTTTCATGGAAGACAAAGTTTCTGTTCATATTATTATGGTGAAATGCCTACAAACATGATTAAAAGAAACACTACATTTCTGATCAACAGTATTTTTTTCCCATTTCAACTCACAGATCACTTGACTTTCTACACCACCACTGTTGTCCAGTTCAGGCTCATGTTGATTTTTACTTTAACTGCTATCCCAGCCTCTTAAGTGCCTTTCCTCTCTCCTCCAGGCCTGTAGGCAGTAAATCTGATCTTGTTGCTCCTCAGCTTGGACTCCTTCAATGCATCTGGTAGCCTTGAGATCAGATCTAAGTCCGTCAGCTGGTCTTTATTTTTTTCTGAGACAGTCTCACTTTCTCGCCCTCAGTAGAGTGCCATGGGTCACAGCTCACAGCTACCTCTAACTCCTGGACTCAAGTGATTCTCTTGCCTCAGCCTCCCAAGTAGCTGGGACTACAGGCGCCCACCACGACACCTGGCTATATTTTTAGAGATGGGGGTCTCACTCTAGCTCAGGCTGGTCTCAAACTCATGGGCTCAGGCAATCCACCCACCTCCTAAACCCACTTTTTCTTTAAGGCTAAGCTCCTAGACAAATTCTGTGTCACCTCTTTGAATCTCAGTAATGTTTATTACTTTATTCAATTGATCATCAAGCCCCAAGTGCTGGGCTGGTTATTGAGGACATAGTACTGGGTGGTAAGGATATAGCACTGGACAATGTTGGTTCTGCCTTTCAGATCCCTTCTACTGGGTCAACCCTGGAGTGCTGGTTCTCATCGCGGTGCTCCCTGTGCTCCTCCTGCAGATCTCTGTGGGCCTCCTCTTCCTCTGCCTGCAGCGCAGACTGAGAGGTACAGGGCAGACAGTGGGCAGATCAAGAAGATCCTTCCCTGAAAATGAGCTGGCCTCTTGGAGCTACATTAGTTACCAGTTATTTCTGAGTGACTTCTGGGTTTAGAACTCCATAATGACAGCATGTTTTATCTTACTGAATGCTTTCATATGGATAATAAGACCTTGCATTTCTATGAGGTAAGGCATATAGTAACCCCATTTTACAGAAGAGGCAACTGAGGCCAAGAATGGCTCAGTGACACAGCTTGTGAGTGGCAGGGCTTAAGCCCCTGTACCATACCTAGCAGATCCAAGCAACTGGGAAAGTGTGAGCCTCAAAGTAGGACAGGCCTAGGCTATTAGGGGGTTTTGTTTATGTTTTTAGGAGTTTTAAATAAACATACTGAAGTGAAAGTCCCTACCACATGGTAGGTTTTCAAAAATCATTTCCTTCTTTTTTTTTTTTTTTTTGAGACAGAGTCCCACTATGTCACCCTCGGTAGAGTGCCTTGGCGTCACAGCTCACAGCAACCTCAAACTCTTGGGCTTAAGTGATTCTCCTGCCTCAGCCTCCCAAGTAGCTGGGACTACAGGCACCCGCTGCAATGCCTGGCTACTTTTTGTTGCAATTGTCACTCCTGTTTTAGCTGGCTGGGGCCAGGTTCAAACCCACCACCCTCGGTATATGGGGCCAGTGCCCTACCTACTGAGCCACAGGCACCACCCTGTTACTAAGAGGTTTAAAGCAGCAAGGAGGGTTTGGGGAGGTGGGGACAGGAATTGGTGAGACCTAGAATTCTTCCACATGAAAAAGGCCTTCAGCCCACATGGCTGAGTAGAAAAACCTGAATGTTAGTGTCAGACAGCCTGGGTTTGAATCCCACCTCGTTCTCCAAGCTTCAGTTGCCTCCTCCCTCCTAAATTTCAAGAAGAATTACAGGGATGATTATAAAGTACCTAGTATAGATCTAGTCATAACATAGCTGCTCACTATTTAGTCCTTCCTTCCTCATTTTGATGGGAAGGCTTTAGATTTATAAAATGGCTGCCCAGCAGGTTGGAGTGGGAATGTGAACTAAGAACCAGGAAAGGAGTGAAGAGCAGTGGGTCTGGGGCTTTGTTCTTTGTATTCTTTATTCACTAATTAATCCAGTCTGTAGCCAGAGAAAGAGCCTCTGAATCCAGTGCTCTTCCCACCCTTCTAAGGATGCTCTTTAGCTGCAGAGAAATGGCCCACACAAAAGCCCCAGGCCCTGGGTGTGGAAGGATCCTCACCTAGTGCCAGAGCAGAAACTAAAATGTTTCCTTTTTCTATTTTAGGAAAACTTCGAGCAGAGATAGGTGAGTTCCAGGCACTCTCTTAGTCCCAATTCTTCCCTTTTGGTCTTTGGCATAACTGAAATGGTCATGTTCTCAGACCGTCTCTGCCTCTCTCTCACTACCCTGTGATCCCTTCAGGTGGAAAATTCACTACTTAAAAGTCCTTAACCAGCCAAGAATTGTAGAAGCCTCATTGCTCTCCCCTGCCTTCAACCAGGGTTTAAATGAACTCCTACGGGTTTGCCTTCTCTTATGATGTGTCTTGTCTAGAATCAGTTTTAAGTAATTAAATAACAAAGACTCAGAGGAGAAGGGACCCTTTTGATGCCCTACTGAGTCCATTTTCTTTCTCTTTCAGAGAATCTCCATCGGACTTTTGGTAAGTGCTGGCATATCAAGGCCCTCCCAGGTTAACTTGGAATTTTACTTGACTTCCAGTCACCTGGGGGAACAAGGATGCAAGTTCCTGGTAGGTCTCCTCACTCTCTTCTCTTTTTCTTTTTTTGATTAAGCCATCATTTGCACTTAGAAATGGTAAGATAAAAATAAATGCTCATCTACTGGCTTTATTTGCCAGATACTATACTACCTACTTTACCAAAGACACACACACACACACACACACACACACACAAGGAACAGCTAACTCCTTCTGTTAACTACTTATGTACATCATTTCCTTTCAGGAATTACAAAAGGGAAGTAAACAGGTCCTTTGTACATAAAGTTGGTGTTCAGTGGGGAGGTGAAATATATACTTGATCAGGAAAACAACGCACATATAAAATATATCATATATTTCTGCGACAGAATGAGTTTTCATGAATATAGAGTATGGTTGCTAATCAGAAAAGGCTTCCTGGAGGAAGAGTGAGCGAGCCATCAAGCCACACTAGGAAGATGACCCTTCAAGGATATGGTCTCTGCCCTTTTTATTCAATGCATAAGGACAATTCTTAGAAGAGCACACAAATAATTTTAAAACAAATGTAGAAATTATAAGATGGCGTGAGGTAGGGCACATTTGGTCCCTACTCTGAGCAACCTTCCTGAGTCTCTCCTGAGCCACTCTTCTGGCACCTAGCACACATGAGGGCTCTATCCTAGGATTTATGACATAAATCTGGCAGACCTCTCTCTCTCTCACACACAGTCTTTTTTTTTTTTTTTTTGGAGATAGAATCTTACTATGTCACCCTCAGTAGAATGCCGTGGCATCACAGCTCACAGCAAGCTCAAACTCCTGGGCTTAAGCGACTTTCTTGCTTCAGCCTCCCAAGTACCCGGGATTGCAGGCACCTGCCACAACACACGGCAATTTTTTTGTTGCAGTTGTTTTTGCTGTCCAGCTAGCCCAGGTTGGGCTTGAACCTGCCAGCCTGGGTGTACATGGCTGGCGCCATAACCACTGTACTACAGGCGCTGCCCACAAACCCAAAGAGAAAGAATAGGATCTTTGTTTCGAATAATTTGAATACCAAAAGTTTTTCTTTTTTTTTTTTTTAAGACAGCCTCAAGCTGTCCCCCTGGGTAGAGTGCTGTGGCATCACAGCTCACAGCAACCTCCAACTCCTGGGCTCAAGCGATTCTCCTGCCTCTGCCTCCCAAGTAGCTGGGACTATAGGTGCCCACCACAATGCCTGGCTATTTTTTGGTTGCAGCCGTCATTGTTGTCAGGTGGGCCCAGGCTGGATTTGAACCGCCAGCTTAGGTGTATGTGGCTGGCGCCTTAGCTGCTTGAGCCATAGGTGCTGAGCCTGAATACCAAAAGTTATAACTCTTTTTACACCAAAAATATTTTTTTGGCAGTCTGATAAAGGCTAAAGGATTCCTTCCCTGAATAATACTTTTAAATGTAGACATAAAATATAACAAATGAAATTATGAAGAAAATCATTGTATTTAAATAAACTTTTCAATATACAAGCAAATTTGTAAGTGACAAATGTTTCTTTAACAAAATAATGTAGTAGCAAGTCTAATAACTCATAATTTCAAAGTATTGATAAACAGTACTTCAAAATTCCTGCAACAATTCTAATAGAAACAAAAGCATCTGTAGTTTCCATTGGTGATTAAGTCACAAGTACCACTGATACTGTGGTTAGTTATTTTCTTTTTCTGAGACAGTCTCACTTTGTCGCCCTTGGTAGAGTGCCATTGTGTCATAGCTCACAGCAACCTCTAACTCTTGGACTCAAGCAATTCTCCTGCCTCAGCCTCCTAAGTAGCTGAGACAACAGATACCACATGCCTGGCTAGTTTTTTTCTATTTTTAGTAGAGACAGGGTCTCTTGCTCAAGCTAGTCTCCAACTCTTAAGCTCAAGCAATCCACCTGCCTCGGCTTCCCAGAATACTGGGATTACTACAGGTATGAGCCACCCTACTTAGCCAGCTGTTCGTTTTTGTTTTTGTTTTTGTTTTGAGACAGAGTCTCATTTTATTGCCCTCGGTAGAGTGACGTGGCGTCACAGCTCACAGCAACCTCCAACTCCAGGGCTTAGGCGATTCTCCTGCCCCAGCCTCCTGAGTAGCTGGGACTACAAGCACCCACCACAATGCCCGGCTATCAGTTGTTCATATTTTTAACGGGAGAAAATGCTAAATTCAATTTGTGAAAATAGAGGTAGTGCTTTTCTCATGCAAGTTCATGAACTCCCTAGATTCTGTCCCTAGAGTCCTTTGGTGTTCTTGGACCCCTGGTTAAGAAATCTGAAAAGGAAAAGGGTGGTTGGGGCATAAGAAGAAATAAATACATGCTAACCCTGTTTGTTTTGGTGAATAATTTAGATCCTCACTTTCTGAGGGTGCCCTGCTGGAAGATAACCCTGTTTGTAATTGTGCCAGTTCTTGGACCTCTGGTTGCCTTGATCATTTGCTACAACTGGCTACATCGAAGACTAGCAGGTACAGTGGCTAGGCAGCAAATAGAATCACCAAGTAGTTAGGGGACCAAGTCAGCCCTGGGTAGGACGCAGAAAGAGAATGGAAACGGGGCTTAAGACTAGGGGGACTCAGACTTCCCCCCTGCTTTGTCTCCATGCCCAACCCCAGGATCCTCAAACTGTGAAGAGAACCACTTCCTGGATCCCTGGTGTCCCTCAGTGGAAAGTGAGAGAGGGGAGGGGTACTCCAGCTGTTCAAGGGAGGATGTGGGGGAAGAAGCTAATCACCCTCCACTGACGGCCTATTTGTTTCTGTTTTCAGGGCAATTCCTTGAAGAGCTAAGTAAGTTCTCTTCTCTTTCTTATAAGTGGAGAATAAAAAGCCAGGAAAGTGAGAGAAGCAACTGAGAGGAAGGGGTTTATGGAGGGGCCACAGTCCCAGAGAAACAAGTGTTTGGAGAGTCGGGGGGGGAGAGAGGTAAAAGGGAAGGAGGCTGGCTGTTGGAGACATGTTCAAGGTGGGAGAGAAGGAAGCTGCAGCACTCCCGCCTGCCACTCTGTCTGCTTCACCATTAGTGCCTGTGCAGTCTCCCTTCCCATTCCACTGTAGCTGCCCTGTGTCCCACCGCCAAGTAGGCACAGAGACAAGATAACCCCAGGGACTTTTCATCTCCCTGATTCAACAGTTTCATGATGGAAACCACTGACATAGATTTTTGACGTTATTTTCTATTCCTTCTAGGAAACCCCTTCTGAGTGATGTCACATCTTGGCAGGTGTGGAGAGCCTGGTTGGTTCAGAGATTGGTCCTTGGGGACATCTCGTCCATCAAGTTGCACACTCACTGGCATCTTTGCTGTGGGGACATCCCAGTCTGTACTTCCAGGAACACTCTGAATTCCAAATAGAATTGATTATCTTCCTTTCTCCAGATCCTTCCTTCCTTTCCCCTTTGCCACCCACGACTTTCCACTCCTCCTTTGTCTCCTACCTTGAAGCCCTCTCTGGTTAAAGACAGGCAGGTGCTCCTCACTCCATCTGAGGACATCTGTCCTAGACACTAACACAGATAGGAGGGCCTGTGCCATGAACTGGAGTGCAAGAACCTCCTCACTGCAAATCACAGCATGCCAACTTTACAAATAGCAGTTGTTTTCTAAGACCATAGTCCTGATTGGTGTAGAGCTGAAAGGTGTACAGGGTAGAAGGGAAGGAACAGGGTAATTCCAAAACATCAAAGAGGGACTGAGTAATTAAGCTGCAGAGTGAGGCTACTGGGAGCCCTAACCAAAACCTGGAGATGAGAAACCCACAGAATACTGGCCAGAACTCCATTTTGTCTCAGCAGCCTACCAAGGGTTTAGGGAGCAAGGGATGAGAGCTGCGTACCTGTCTTAGAATGTTTCCTCCCTTCTGCATATATGAGTCCCTCAGACTCTTTCTCTCATCTTCGCATCCTATCGGAGTATCCACTATTTTATTCAACAATTACTACTTGATGGTCTATAAGACACTAAAAACAAACTAGGTGCCAATTAATAATAATATGAGTTTCCATGTATGTACATTCTTCTTTTCCTTCTCCTTTTTAGATTTCCTTCAATATCCACTCACTTCTCTCCCCCTACCCCAGCCTCCTTACCCCGGAGGTCAGTCCTCAGGAAAACCAAACACGAAGAAAGACCTCAGTCAGAAAGGCCGTATATCTATGTTTTAAGATGCTCACTGCTTCCTTTGCTCTGTCTCCTTTGCATGTCCTCTCTGTTGCCTCCCCCTCCTGGGAGTTTGGATCCTAGGAGGAGACCCATTTCCTACATACTTCCCATCCTTCCCAGACATAGGGGAGGCATCATGGAAGAAACCAAGCCACTGGCCCAGTGTGACCCAGCACTTCCGAGCGCTACCCAGGCACAGTTCCTTGCCTTTATAGCCCTTCCAGTGACCCACAAGGCCCTCCTTCTCTCCAAAGCAGAGGTCACAGATAGGGCAACGGTAGATCTTCTGCTTCCAATGGGTCTGCTGGTGCCTGACCAGCCTGGAGAATGAACTGAAGGACTTGCCACAATGGAAACAGCAGTGAAGCTGCTCTTTGAGATGGGCCTTCTGGTGGCTAGAAAGATAATCTTGCTTGCTAAAAGTCAAGGGACAATGGGGGCAAGAGAAGACCTTGAATCTTGAGGGCTTCACTGGCTGAAAGCTGGATCTGGTATCTAGGCAGGGGGCTTTAGTGTTAGATGCCTGGGTCCTGGCCACAGGTATGTGGCTCATATCCACAAGCTCCTGGATGGACCTTTGGCTTCTGATAATGGGTGTCTGGAATCCAGCAGTGGTACCTGGAATCCTCACAATACAATTCTGGTTTCCAGCCACTGACTCTTGGTTTTGGTGTATCTTCTGGTGGCGTTTGAGCTCAGACTGGTCCCGGAAGCTCTTCCCACACATGGTGCATGAATGAGGCCGGTAACCCAGATGGACACGGCGGTGACGACTCAGTCCAGAAGCATCACAATAGGTCTTGTCACAGAGTGAGCAACAGAAAGGCCTCTCCCCAAGATGCATGCGTGTGTGATGGCTGAGGGACTTGGGGCTCCGAAAAAACTTCCCACACTTGCTGCAGCTATTAGTCCACTTGGGGCTGTGAATAAACTGGTGGCTATAGAGGTAGGAGTGTCTGCTGAAACACTTGCCACAGGTGCGGCAAGAAAAGGGTGGTCGTGCCTGGTATGCTTGGAACACTGGGGTCCTGTCCATAGGCTCAGCTGGAGTGGAGGGTGGGCACTGGCAGGCCCCTCTGCAACTGAGAGTGACCTTCTTGTCATCACTAGTCCCCTCATCTTTCAGACTCTGCTTTTGTTCACAAAGCTCCTCCTTGTCTCCTGTAATGAAAGGAGAATAACACAAGACTCACTATGAGAACCCCAACACGAGCTCTCCATCCAGCCCAAACCACTTCCCCTCTGTCCCTGCTTTCCCACCCAACACATTCATCCTCACCTTTGGACCTCATAGACTAGAAATGAGAAAAAAGATTGGCTTTTCAAATTACAAGCAAATATTTAACTGGAATCCTTCAATAGTGTCAGAGGTCTGAATTTCAACTTACAACCACTTTCTTTTTTTTCTAGTAGTCTCACTCTATCACCTTCGGTAGGGTGCTATGGCATTATAGCTTACAGGGACCTCAAACTCTTGGGCTTAAGCGAACCTCTTACCTCAGCCTCCTTAGTAACTGTGACTATAGGCACTTGCCACAACATCCAGATAGTTTTTCCATTTGTAATAGAAATGGGGTCTCAATCTTGCTTAAGCTGGTCTCAAACTCCTAAGCTCAGGTGATCTTCCTGTCTCAGCCTCACAGGGTGTTAGGATTACAGGCGTGAGCCACCATGCCCGGCCTCAACCACATTTCTTGATACCAATTTCCTCTCATTCTCAATATTGCTCACACTCCCACAGATATCCCACAGTTGACCACATAATATATTATGTACATCGGGATACATGAAAATGAAAAGATGCATCATTAATAATTAACCTGAAGGCCAGGTGTGGTGGCTCACACCTATAATCCTAGCACTCTGAAAGGCTGAAACGTATCACACGAGCTCAGTAGTTTGAGACCAGCCGGAGCAAAAGTTAAGACCCCATCTCTATAAAAAGTAGAAAAATTAGCTGGGCACACATGTGTAGTCCCAGCTACTCAGGAGGGTGACATGTCTCTCAATTCCTTACTCTACTCGCAGAAACAAGCCTCCCTTACTCCAACCCAGCTTCTGTTTTATCTTGGAAAGTACTTTTTTTTGAGAGTCTCACTATGTCGCCCTCAGTTGAGTGCCATTGCGTCACAGCTCGCAGCAACCTCTAACTCTTGGGCTTAAGCGATTCTCTTGCCTCAGCCTCCCAAGTAGCTGGGACTATAGGCACCCACCACAATGCCTGGCTACTTTTTTTTGTTATTGCAGTTTGGCTGGGGCCAGGTTTGAACCCGCCACCCTTGGCATATGGGGCTGGTGCCGTACCAGCTGAGCCACAGGCGCCACCCATTGTTATTGTTGTCATTGTTGGTTAGCAGGCCCTGACTGGGTTTGAACCCACCAGCCCTGGGGTATGTGCACGGTGCCCTAACCACTGAGCTATGGGTACCAAGCCACCATTAGCTTTTTTTGGATGAATATTTGGCTTTGGACTGTGTTTTGGCACTTCGTCTTTATCCAACTATTGTGCTGCAGGCTTGTGATTGTTGGGTGCCGAGCCTGGAAAGAACTTTTCAATCAGAGCAGTGTATCAGACATAACCAACCAACATATAATCTCTCAATCCCTAGACATTCATGTGTCCTAAGAGGATGAGACAGTTATTTTGAAGCCAAGGGATGTGAGCTTATGATCCCAAGGTATCTTTCACCTCCACTCCTGACCAGGCTGGAAGGTGCAGGCTAGGAGAGGATACACAGCCTTAATCCTCTCAGTCCACTCTCCATCCTCCCAGAGTTTGTCCCAGGCCCTTCTTTCCTTCCTCTCTCTTTTGCAGTTCTTACCTGAAAGGAGACCTTCTCTGTTTGGGGGATGGAGATATACTCTCCACTGTTCCTCTTCTTGTTCAAGTTTGCTGATCAAATCTGGTTTATGCAGAAAGATTCTGGCTGGAGAATGCAAGGAGAAAGAGCTCAGTTGGTCCCAGACTTGGCCCTTTCATACCGGATGGGGACAAAGGCTACCTCCTGGATTCTTTGTTTCAGAACCATAGCTTGGGCACTTAGATGCAGGAGGAAGATATTCAAAAGCAAGTTCCTACCGGAGTCCTGGCACATAGGAGTAACTTAGTAAATATGGTTGAGTGAATAGCCAAATTCACATATTTTGAGAATACTGTCATCATTTTACAAGTGTCATCTTTGCCTCTTTTTACCCCTGGGCTTAGGGATCTGTATCTTTCATACCTGGAAATTATAGAACCAGGGGTCAGTGAAACTAACTGTGAGCTGATCTACCTGACTAGGGAAACCAGATGTTCCAGGGGTACTCAAGGGAAACCCAGCCTTACCCACAGACGCCAGGTTCTTAAAGGTTTCTGACATGACATCCTGGTAAAGGACCCTCTGACTGACATCGAGACATTCCCACTCTTCCTGGGTGAAATTCACTGCCACATCCTCAAAGGTGACTGGCTTCTAAAACAGCAGGAGAAACTCAGGGAGTATACACCACACACACACACACACACAGAGAGAGAGAGAGAGAGAGAGAGAGAGAGAGAGAGACTGACATCTAGTCTCAAGATTGTGAGCACTGAAACCTAAGAGAATGATAAAAGCACAGAAGGAAGGGTGAAATATGGTAAGACAGACATAAAACTAGCAATTATGAAGTATAGAAAGGAAAGGATGAAGAGAAAGAAAGGTGAAGATGGGGTAAGAGGGAAGAAGATGTCTAGACCATAAATGGGAAAGAAAAGCAAAGGGAAAAAAGGCTGCATTCTGATAAGAATGCTAGGCTGGTGGCTGGGCCTGGTGGCTCATGCCTGTAATCCTAGCACTGTAGGCCAAGACGGGTAGATCACCTGAGCTCACAAGTTTGAGACCAGCCTGAGCTACAGCAAGACCTCATCTGTAAAAAAATAGCCAGGTGTCGTGGCAGGCACCTGTAGTCCCAGCTACTTGGGAGGCTGAAGCAAGAGAACCACACAAGCCCAAGAGTTTGAGGTTGCTATGAGCTGTGATACCACAGCACTTTACTGAGGGCAAGAAAGTGAGATTCTGTCTCAAAAAATAAAAAATAAAGAGAGGCTCGGCACCTGTAGCTCAGCAGCTAAGGTGCCAGCCACATACACCAGAGCTGGCAGGTTCAAATCCAGCCTGGGCCTGCTGAACAATGACAACTACAACCAAAAAATAGCCAGGTGTTGTGGTGGACATTTGTAGTCCCATCTACTTGGGAGGCTGAGCCAAGAGAATCACTTGAGCCCAAGAGTTGGAGGTTGTTGTGAGCTGTGATGTCACAGCACTCTACCCAGGATGACAGCTTGAGGTTCTGTCTCAAAAAAAAAAAAAAAAAAAAAAAAAAAAAAAGAAAACACGGGAGTTATTGGAAATGTTGGTCTGCCTCCTCATTTTACCGGGGTTTTTACAACATTGAATA
>CAUYPK010062923.1:0-11695 GCA_963574355.1 Loris lydekkerianus
CCTAGGTACAGCCAACGTGGTACCATGCCATCGGCCCAACCCTGTCACGCATCTCATCCCCCACCTTCTTTCCCTGCCCCTTCCCCACGCTCTATATAAGCAGCTGCTTGACGCAATAAAGTTGAGTTCCTGCTTAAAAAAAAATAAAATAAAATAATAAAATAATAAAATAAAATAAAATAAAATAAAGCTAGCATTGCTAAAAAAAAAAAAAAGAAAGAAAGAAATATAAGAATGATTGATATTATGACTCCTGTTAATGCAATTAATCACACTAATTTATGGAAGAAGTAAAACTATATTATAAATCTAATGGATGCTAAAATGGAGCTTCTAAAATCTGACATTCCTTCCTGATTTTTAAAACATTTAGTGAAAACTAGAATCAAAACCTATTCTAAAGCACCAGAGTCTGAACATAGTTTCCCCATACAAATTGCCTCACTCAAACTTCCCACTCACATCTCAATCCTTTCCCTGTGCCCTTTGTAACTCATGATTTGTAATCAATCTCTTCTTAAGGTCTTCCTCTATCTTCCACCTTAATAGATGTTTGATTCTGTCCCAGAGGACACAGCCTTCTCCTAGCCCTCTCCAGGGAAGAATGTCTTTTCCTCTCACATCCCCTATACCTCAAGAGCAGGAGGCAAATCCACTAGGCCCCCCTCCTCCCTCTCAGTGCTACTTTCCAATTCAGTATTTCTTCTACCATATAAAAAGAAAAGCCCAGAAATGACATCAGCAAAAACAGCAGAAAAGGAAGCTCCAAGATCTTGTCCCTTAAAAAAACAACAACAAAACAAAAACAAAAACAAAAAAAACACTGAAACAATAAAATATACTGTCAATACCAAATTTATCAGAAGTCACAGAAATAGTCAAAGATTTCCAGCAACCAAGAAAATGTTGAATCAAGAAAAAGTCTAAACATGATGGGACAACTTTCTGGTGTTTTAACTTAGCCTTACCCCACATCCCTCCCCAGCATAGCAGCAGTATTGAAAATGGCAGCCACATTTCAAGTATGGTGCTTAATTAAGAAAGGAGGAAAATAGGCTTTGCTCCCAAGGAATTTTGTCTTTTAGACCTATCTTGGGATTCCCTGAAGGACTAACAGAAGGCACTGGCCTTTGTTTCACCTAACTCAGAACTCTCTCAAGGGAGAACAATGAATATGTCACTGCCTCATGGGGCAAAAGATTACACATGGGACAAACAATAAAAATGCCAAAAACCTTAGAAGGAAAACTGGGAAAAGAGTTACTCTGGGGAGAGGAGGTGAAGCAAAATGGCAAACTAGAGACATCTTCTCAGCAGCCACTTGTGGTAATATTGGGGGGGAGAGAGTCACTTCTGGCTAGAGTGTCCTGCCCAGAAATATCACTCTGGGGGCACAGAGAGATAGCAGGGGACTGCAGAAGCCAAGGGGGAGATCAGAAATAGTGTAAGTCTGGCACATAAGGAGAATGCCTGGTTATATATAGAGGCCAGCTGGCCCTCTGTCAGAGAACTAGAGACAGGGAAGACCTGTCCTGCAGTCTGTTTGGACTTGGGTGCTTGCCAGAGCTACCTTGGAAGGTCTTGAGCTAGTGGACTTGAACAGTGCCCAGATGCTGGGATTGAACCACGAGGAAGGGTGGAATTCCCATCAGTTTGGCAGCTAGCAGGGCACCACCATAACAAGAAGGCCACCAGAAAGGAACAGTCTACAGGGTCTTAGCACATGGCCAGCTCTAGCTTGCCTGCTGAGCTTGGGCAGCCACCCTCAGGGGGAGATTGAAGAGTCCCACACCATCAGGAAAGCCATTTTGTAGACAAGGGACACTGTTTGGAAGGTCAAGGTGTGTCTCCTAAGAAGTCTGGCAAGAGCTTCAAGCTCCCAGCTCTGCATGAACTAAAGCTCTGATTGAGGGCAAATAAATCAGAAAGACAGGACCAGGTCTCCTCAGCAACTAGATAGTGGCTTCCTACCACATCTTTTTTTTTTTTTTTTTTTTTTTACTTCTTTTTTTCCCCTTTTATTAAGTCATATACACGTAGATCATGAATACTTTTTTTGTATTTTAATTTAATTTTTTTTTTTTTTTTGAGACAGAATCTCACTTTATGCCCCTTGGTAGAATGTTGTGGCCTCATAGTTCACAGCATCCTCAAACTCTTGGACTCAAGTAATCCTCTTGTCTCAGTTTTTCATTTTTAGCAGAGACAGGGTCTCAGTCTTGCTCAGGCTGGTCTTGAACTCATGAGCTCAAGCAATCAACCTGCCTTGGCCTCCCAGAATGCTAAGATTACAGTCATGAGCCACTGTGACTGGCATTGCCCACATCTTGTACAGCAAAACTAAGAAGTGTGTTCTCCTTCTTCTAACACCACAGCACATGTCCAGACAATATATTGATCTTGCTTCTCTCTTTTCCTATCTTCTCAGAGCACCATCTTCTGTCCAGGCAATATATTGCAATATATATATTTTATTTTTATTTTTTCTTTGCTTTTTTTAATTTTTACTTTTTTGCATTTTTTCATTCTTACTTTCCTCAGTATCAAGGGTTAAATTTTAGTTATGGTTTTTTTGCTACTTTTTTCTTTCTTTTCTATTTTTCCCCTTTCTTTATTTTCTATTTTTCCACTTTCTTCTTTCTTTCTTTTCTACATTTCCCCATATTTTTCTTTTTGTAGAGATTTTTCTAATCTTTCCCTCATAAATTTCTCAAACAGTAGCTAAGATATCACTGTGTTTTACATTTTATTTAATTTTATTTTTAAGTTTCATTATTTTTATTTTATTTTTCCTTGTCTGTTTTGTTTTATTTCATTCTACATTCTCTTTATGGGACAGAGCCTTGTTCTGAGGCCTGAACTTGGGTGTAACAGCATTAGCATAGATGAAGGAGGCCTTGAGCTCTTAGTCTAGGGCATCTTTATAGCCTTGGCCTTTTAAAGAACTGTACTGGTAGGTCCGCACCATGACACACTGCCACACACTGCAGATTTTCTTCTATATTTGGCAGTGGTGGAGTCTTCCATTTTCTCAGGCTAGTGAGAAGCTCCTGACCACAAGGGACCCACACAGCGTGGCCCCCTAGAGTCCTGGAAATACAGGTGTGGGTCATAATGCCCTGCTATTCACCACGATTACCCCTGTCTTCCTCTTTCCATCCTTCTCTCCTTTTCCCTTCACTCCTTTCCTCTTTTTCTTTCTTTTCTCCCTTCTTGTTGTTTATGATTCTCTTCCACTTGGTCCTATACCAAAAGGCCACTCTAACACCTAAGCACAGACACAAGAAAATTTAAAGTGGAGGAAGTGAAAAGAAAAGTGGGGGAAGGAAGTGAACAAGAAGCAAACACACATAAGGAGGAATCAACAGAAAATTTCTGGCAATGTGAAAAACCAAAACAGATCAACCCCCCCTTCAAGGTATCACGGGATAGCGACCACAGAAGGTCCCACTTATAAAGAAATTATGGGAATGACAGAAAGGGAATTTAGTGTGTGGATGACAAAAAAAAAAAAAAAATGAATTTAATTGAAAGGAAAGTGAAAAATTAACAAAAGGAAATATAAAAACTCACCCAAGAAATGAATGAAAGACATGATGAATTTAGAAAGGATATATCTGAGGTTATAGAATTGAAAGAGTCACTCAGGGAACTTAAAGATGCTGTAGAAAGTATCAATAACAGATTAGACTGTGGAGAAGAGAATATCTCAGAGGTAGTGGATAAGGTTTTTGAGCCAACTCAGTCATTTAAAGAGGCAGAAAAGGAGAGAGAAATGGTAGAGAGATCACTTACAGAATTATGAGATTTCATGCAGCATTCAAACATACAAATTATAGGTATTCCTGAAGGAGAAGAAGAGTAACCCAAATAAATGGAGGCCCTAGTGGAAGATATAATAAGTGAAAATTTCCCAAGCATCCCCAAAGATTCTTTTACACTCCTTTTAGAGAGATAATTGAACCTCAGTTAATCTCAATACAAATAGAGCATCTCCAGGACACATTGTAATGAACCTGGCCAAGGTCAAAATGAAAGAGCAAATTTTTCAAGCAGCCAATTGACCTACAGGGGAAGAACCATCAGGGTGACAGCAGACTTTTCAGCTGAATTTTTTCAAGCTAGAAGAGAGTGGTCATCTACCTATAACCTTCCCAAATAAACAGTTTTCAGCCAAGGTTTCTGTATCCTGCTAAAGTAAGTTTCAAAATGATTGAGAAATCAATCTTTTACTGACATGAAAACATTGGGGAAAATCACCACAACAAGACAGGCAATGCAGGAAATACTCAGACACATTCTCCACACTGGCCATCACAATGGCCTACCGTTAAAGTAGTCATCAAAAACCTAAAAGACAAAACCTAGTTTCCACAATGGTGCAAAGGAGAAGAAATAGCAGAAGACATTAACATATGGAAGAACATATAAACAATAAACAGACTAGAACTCCACCATACTTATCAATTCTCTCAATAAACGTGAATGGCTTAAACTCCCCCCAAAGAGGCATAGGCTGGCTAATTGCATAGAAAAGCACAAGTCATCTATCTAATGTCTCCAAGAAACACACCTAACCTCAAAGGACAAAACAAGAATTGGGGTGAAAGGTAGGAAAATAATAATTCTGGCAAATGAAAATCAGAAGAAAGGAGGGCTCGCAATTGTATTTTCATATACAAGTGGATTTAAAGCAACTAAAGTTAAAGAAGGCAAAGATGGCCACTATGTATTGGTAAAGGGAACAGTACAATAAGAAGACATTTCAATTAAATACATATGTTCCAACTTAAATGCTCCCAAATTCATTAAATGAACCCTAATAAGAGAGTAAATAAAAAAACTAATGAATTATCTCAAGTAAATGGAAAATAAAGAGGAATCCAATCTCAAACCTAGCAGAAGGAATTAAACAACCAAAATTAAATCAGAAATAAACAAAACTGAAAACAAAAGAATCATTCAGAAAATTAATGAAACAACAAGTTAGTTCTTCAAAAAGGTACACAAAATTGATAAATCTTTGCCCAGATTCACTAGAAACATAAAACTAAGATCTCTAATAACCTCAATCAGAAATGAAAAAGGGGAAATAACAACAAATATCACAGAGATACAAGAGATTATCTCCAACTACTACAAAAAACTGTGCCCAGAAATTTGACAATGTGGGAGAAACGGACCAATACCTGAAATCATACAATCTCCCTAGACTTAATCAGGAATAAATATATCTCTTGAACATACCAATATCAAGCACTGAATTTGAAAAACAATAACATCACCCTGATACCAAAACCAGGAAAGGACCCAACTAAAAGGGGGAACTACAAAACCAATTTTACTATGCAATGCAAAAATACTGAATAAAATCTTAGCCAATAGATTACAGCTATGCATTTAAAAATTAGACATCATAACAAGTAGGCATCATCTCAGGGATGCAAGGCTGGTTTAACATATGCAAATCCATAAATTTATTTTTTTATTTTTTTATTTTTATTTTATTTTATTTTTGCAATTTTTGGCCAAGGTTGGGTTTGAACCCACCACCTCTGGCATATGGGGCTGGCGCCCTACTCCTTTGAGCCACAGGTGCCACCCAAATCCATAAATTTAATTTGCCATCTTAATAGAAACAAAAGCAAAGACAATATGATACTCTTAATAGATGCAAAAAAACACATTAGATAAAATTCAGCATCCGGGGGGATTCTGGGAAGATGGCCAACTGGTAGCAACCCTCGTTAGAGGCTCCTGAGCAGAGGAAGAAAAACTGGATAGAATCAGATTCTATGAAGCCAAAGATGGGGAGCTGAGCCAAGTAAGAAGTTCAGCAACCTGCAACTCCAAGGAAGAGCATTCAAGAAAACAAATTATGGTACAAAGCATATTGACTAATGCTTTGTACCTCCCCCAAGCAGGCTATCTGTGAACGAGCAGGGAAGAAAAGACCTCTCATATTACCTCACTGGAGAGAGCTGCTAAACTCCAGGTCTCTTTCTCCAGGGAGGTCCCACTTATGAACTTACACACCACCCCGCCAGGCACAAAATTGAACAGATATTTTTCCCCACAAGTCAAACTACCAGTCCACCCTTTCCCCCTCACATGGCAGTCTGAAGTTCTGCCCCTTGCAGAGCATAGAGGGTTTGGTATTGTCCTGAGAGGTCTGGGCATAGTGTGGACCGCCAACCATCATGAAGGAATCTTTGACTAATGGGGAAGAAAGAGGGTGTAGGAAGAAAGGGACACTCGGAGGGCAGAAGAGCAGTCCTCTGGTTATGACCATGCCCAGCCACTGATAGTATTGACCCTCGGTTCAGGCTGTGTCTGGATGGGGTGCAGAACCCCTGGCTCTGACAGCACCCACCATGGGACAGTGGTTGCCCCGTGTGGACTGAGTTTGGCATACAGGGCTGGTCCCCCAGGCCCTGCTGGGCCTGCAAGCAGAGGCTTGATAGGTGTGGACTGTGACCTAAGAGCAAGGGTGTGGTCTCCTGATTGCAACAGAACCCTTGAGTCATGGCTTACTAGGTGTGAACCAAGGCCTGAGGGCTAAGGCATGGTCCACTGTCTCCAGCAGGGCTTACCAGGTTAGGACTGAGACCTGTGGGTGGAGTGTGCTTCCCTGACTCTAACAGAGCCTGTGAACAGAGGCTTGCCAGGAAGTGGACTGAGACTTGCAGTCAGGGGCGTGGTCCCCTGACTCCAACTGGTCTGGCAAGCAGAGGCTACCTGTGTGGACTGAGACCAAAGGGTGGGCCCAGTGCCCTGACTCCAACACAGCCTAAGAACAGAGGCTTGCCAGGCAGTGATCTGAGACTGGCAGCGAGGGGCATGGTCCCCTGACTCCAACTGGTCTGGCAAGCAGAGGCTAACTCTGTGTGAACTGAGACCGGTAGGCATGGGTGTTGCCCCTGGCTCCAGCTGGGCCTATGAGCAGAGAAGCAGACAATAGTGTGGATTGAGTCTGGCAGGTGGGAGTGTGAATCCCTGGCTCCAATTGTGCTTTGAATCCCTTTGCTTTGAATTTTCCTGAATCCCTCTCTGTTGGACAGGGTTTGCACTGCCTGAAACAATTTAGTTGGAACCTGGGTCTGGGGCTGTCCACTCAGGGACATTCTGAGGTTGACCTTTGAAGTTCTGTACTGGAAAAGAACTGAAGGGTGGGGGTTGGGTGCCACAGCTGTTTGCATCTCTTCACAGTTGAGATGTAAATCTAATAGTGAGGTTTGTTAGGATAGGAAAGAGGTTGGCTGATACCAAAACAAAGCTAGCCTGCACTATCCCACCAAGTAGGTCCTCAGAGTCTCTTGCCAAAACTCTGAAAGGGCCCTTTGTAACATTGTAGGAGATAAGCCACAATTACAATGCCTAGAGCTTTCTAGGTAGTATCTCTACTACCTGGGAACCCCAATTCAATCTCACCTTACCAGTTCTAATAACCAAACAGTGGAAAATAAACATAGTGCAGACGCAACAGAAGAACTCTGGCAGCATGAAAAACCCGAGTAGATCAACCCCCCACCCAAGAAATGACAAAGTAGATACAACTGAAGATGCCATGCATAAACAAATGGCAGCAATGTCAGAAATCAAATTCAGAATATGGATTGCAAATAAGATAAATAGAATGGAAAAAATGATAGAAATTGAATTCCAAAAAGTAGTTCTAAAGTTGTCTCAAGAAATGAATGAATTGAAAGCCCAAGTCACCAAAGATAGGAACATAATGAGAAAAGAGATAGCAGAGTTCAAGGAAACAAAAAAGTCCATTGAGGAGATCCAAAATACAGTAGAATCCCTCAGTAATAGAGTTGACCAGGCAGAAGAAAGAATCTCTGAAACTGAGGACAAAACTTTCTAACGTTCTCAAACACTCAAAGAGGCAGACAAATGGAGAGCAAAAATTGATCATTCCCTGAGAGAGTTTTGGGATCACTCCAAAAGATCAAACATTCATCTTATAGGAATCCCCGAAGGAGAAGAGGATGGTCTTAAAGGTACAGATGTTCTACTCTAAGAGATTTTGGAGGAGAATTTCCCAAACATTGCAAGAGATACAAAACTTCAGATAGCAGACAATTTTAGAACCCCAGCAAGACTCAATTCAAATAAAGCATCTCCTAGACACATTGTGATTAACTTTGCCAAAGTTAAGACAAAGGAGAAAATTCTGCAAGCAGCCAGATGTAACAAAAGCATCACCTACAAAGAGAGAAATATCAGAATGACTGCACATCTCTCAGCCAAAACGTTTCAAGCCAGACGTAGATGCTCATCAACCTTCAGTCTCCTAAAACAAAACAACTTCCAGCCCAGGATCCTGTATCCAACTAAACTGAGTTTCATTTGTGATGGAGAAATCAAATACTTTAATGACATAGAAGAAATTGACATTGAAGAACTTTGCCATAACAAAACCAGCTTTCTAGGATATTCTCAGGCCCATCCTCCACAATGACCAGTGCAATGCTCTACCTCCAAAGTAAACTCATCCAGAAATTTTTGAACCAAACACAACTTCCACAGTGGTGAAAAGATTAAAATTGTCCCCTGGACGTCCAAAAACGATGACACCCAAAACACAACAAGGCTTATCAATTCTCTCAAATAATGTAAATATTTTAAATTGTCCTCTAAAGGGGCACAGGCTGGCTGACTGGATATATAAACTCAGACTGGATATGTACTGTATACAAGAATCGCACCTTAACTTAAAAGATAGAAATAGCCTCAGGGTGAAGGGATGGACTTGTATATTACATGCAAATGGAAACCAGAAAAAAGCAGGAGTTGTAAATTTAGTAACAGATACAATTGGCTTTAAACCAACAAAGGTAAAGAAAGATAAGGAAGGTCACTACATATTTCTCAGGGGAAACACCCAACATGAAGTGATTTTGATAATTAACATTTATGCACCCTATTAGAATGCTCCTCTATTCATAAAGCAGACCCTAATGGATATTAACAACTTTATATCTTCCTGCACTATAATAGTTGGACATTTTAGCACCCCTTTGACAGTTTTGGATAGATCCTCCAAGAAGAAACTAAACAAAAAAAATTAGACTTAAACCTGATGCTATTAATAGAACAAATAGACTTTACAGACCACTTCGGAACACTTCACCCTAATAAAACTGAACATACATTCTGGTCATCAGCCCACAGGTCATCCTCCAAACTAGATCATATCCTAGGACACAAGTCTAACCTCAGCAAATTTAAAAGTACAGAAATTATTCCTTGTATCTTCTTGGACCACCAAAGAATAAAAGTTGAACTCAACAGCAACGGGAATCTTCAGACTCAAACAAAGTCATGGAAGCTAAACAATCTTAGGCTAAATGATAGCTGGGTCAAAGATGAGATTAAGAAGGAAATCACCAAAATTTTTGGAATTAAATGATAACAAAACCAAACTATCAAAACCTGTGGGATACTGCAAAGGCAGTCCTAAGAGGGAAATTTATACAAGTGGAAGTCTTCATCAAGAAAACAGAAAGAGAGGAAGCCAACAACTTAATGGATCATCTCAAGCAACTGGAAAAGTAATAATATTCCAACCCCAAACACAGCAAAAGAAATAAATAACCAAAATTAGGGCAGAATTAAATGAAACTGAAAACAAAAGAATCATTCAGAAGATCAACAAAACAAAAAGTTGTTTTTTTGAAAAGATCAACAAAATTGATAAACCTTTCCCAAACCTAACCAGAAATAGAAAAGTAAAATCTCTAATATTGTCTTATCAGAAATGATAAAGAAGAAATAATAACAGACACTTCAGAAATTCAAAAAATCCTCACTGATTGCTACAAAAATCTCTATTCCCAGAAATATGAAAATCTGAAGGAAATGGACCAACACCTGGAAGCATGCCATCTTCATAGAGTCAACCAGAAAGAATTAGAAATCTTGAATAGATTTATATCAACCACTGAAATAGCATCAACAATACAAAATCTTCCTAAAAAGAAAAGTTTAGGACTGGATAGCTTCACAACCAAATTCTATCACACCTTTCAAGAGGAACTAGTACCTATATTATACAACCTTTTCCAAAGCATTAAAAAAGAAGGAATACTTCCCAACACATTCTATGAAGCAAATGTCACCCTGATACTCACACCAGGAAACCAAAGAAAGAAAATTATAGACCAATATCATTAATGAATATCGATGCAAAAATACTCAATAAGAGCATAGCAAACAGAATTCAACAACATATCAAAAAAATTATACACCATGATCAAATTGATTTTATTCCAGGGTAACAGGGTTGGTTCAACATATGCAAATCTATAAATATAATACATCACATCAATAAAATAAAAAACAGGGATTAAAGATGGCGGCCGAGTAACAGCTTCCCTGTAACTGGGCACGGCGAATCTGGGGAGACAAGACTCCAGGCATCTCTGGCCGATGGTATCTGCCTATGATCATCCCTTTGAGGATAGAGGGAGCCAGCAATGGACTTCTGGACCCCAGGAGGAGGACAAAAACAGTGGAAAACTGGCAAGAGGCTGCGTGTGTTCGATCGACCTAATCACACCCGCAACTGTGAGTACAAGCAGCAGTGAGACTGCAAACCGGAAAGGCCTTACCTTTGAACTGTTTTGGAGTTCTTAGACTTGGCACTCAGTTGAGCTGCCTTGAGGTGAGCTTGAGCAGAAGTGTGGAGAATGTTGGGCATTGTCTGGGGCCCCAGAATGAGCCACTGAGCTGGGCGAAGCAAGCCATTGTCAAAGAACTACTCTGGCAAGCTCTGCCCTCAGGGTCCCAGAGCAAGGATCGGGTGGCATGACATTTACATTTCACATTTGCTGGGCTTTTCTTTTTAGGGAGATTTTGCATAGTTGATGCTATTTCAGAACTTGATATAGGCCTGTTCAACATTTCCACTTCATTGTGGCTAAGTCTTGGTAGGTGGCGTGCTTCCAGGTATTGGTCGATTTGTTTCATATTTTCAAATTTGTGAGAGTAAAGTTTCTTGTAGTATTCGTTAAGGATTTTTTTTGAATTTCTAAGGGGTCTGTTGTTAGTTTTTCATCACCATTTCTGATTGATGAAATTAGAGATTTGACTCTTTTTTTCCGGGTTAGGTTGGCCAAAGTTTTATCTATTTTATTTATCCTTTAAAAGAACTAACTTTTGGATTTATTGATCTGTTGTATAATTCTTTTGTTTTCAATTTCATTTAATTCTGCTCTGATTTTGGTTATTTCTTTTCTTCTGCTGGGTTTGGGGTTTAAGTGTTCTTTTTCTCCAGTTGCTTGAGATGTTTCATTAGGTTATTAACTTCCTCTTTTTAAATGCCAGGAAGGCTATGTTGAATATTGGGATGAAAATGTGTCAAATGGTTTATGAAGCTAGTATATGATGCCCCATGATCATATCAATGTACACAGCTATGATTTAATAAAAAAAAAAAAAAACACACACAAAAATAAAAAAAAGAAAATAAAAAAAAGAAAAGCCCAGGACCAGATGGCTTCACGTCAGAATTCTACCAAACCTTTGAAGAAGAATTAGTACCTATACTACTAAATCTCTTCCAAAATATAGAACAAGAAGGAATATTCCCCAACAAATTATACGAAGCAAACATCACCTTGATCCCCAAACAGGGAAATACCCAACAAGAAAAGAAAATTATAGACCAATATCACTAATGAATATA
>CAUYPK010062926.1:0-14380 GCA_963574355.1 Loris lydekkerianus
GCCACATTCTTCACATTTGTAGGGTTTTTCCCCAGAATGAATTCTTTTATGTGCAGAAAGTGTTGAGTACTGGTTAAAGGCTTTTCCACATTCTTCACATTTGTAGTGTTTCTCTCCAGAATGAATTCTTTTATGTACAGAAAAGGTTGAGGAATCCTTAAAGGCTTTTCCACATTCTTCACATTTGTAGGGTTTCTCTCCAGAATGAATTCTTTTATGTACAGAAAGGGATGAGTACTGGTTAAACGCTTTTCCACATTCTTCACATTTATAGGGTTTCTCTCCAGAATGAATTCTTTTATGTACAGAAAGGGTTGAGGAATCCTTAAAGGCTTTTCCACATTCTTCACATTTGTAGGGTTTTTCCCCAGAATGAATTCTTTTATGTGCAGAAAGGTGTAAGTACCAGTTAAAGGCTTTTCCACATTCTTCACATTTGTAGCATTTCTCCCCAGAATGAATTCTTTTATGTAAAGAAAGGGCTGAGAAATCCTTAAAGGCTTTTCCACATTCTTCACATTTGTAGGGTTTCTCCCCAGAGTGAATTCTTTTATGTACATAAAAGTTTGAGTAGCAGTTATAGGCTTTTCCACATTTTTCACAGTTGTAGGGTTTCTCTCCAGAATGAATTCTTTTATGTAGAGCAAAGTTTGAGCACCTGTTAAAGGATTTTTCACATTCTTCACATTTGTTGCATTTTTCTCCAGAATGAACTCTTTTAAGTACAGAAAGGTTTGAGGAATCCTTAAAGGCTTTTCCACATTCTTCACAGTTGCAGGGTTTCTCTCCAGAATGAATTCTTTTATGTACAGAGAGGGTTGAGGAATCCTTAAAGTCTTTTCCACACTCTTCACATTTGTAGGATTTCTCCCCAGAAAGAATTCTTTTATGTACAGAAAGGGATAAGTAATGGTTAAAGGATTTGTCACATTCTTTACATTTGTAGGGTTTCTCTCCATTATTAAGTGTCTTATGGGTCAAATATTTTGAGCTGTGGCTAAGACACTTGTCATCATTCTCACAATGGGAGATTTTCTCTGTGGTATGAAGTACCCTGTGCTTAGACAGTCTTGAGCAAGATTTAAAGACTTTGCAACATTCTGTACATTTGTTCTGCTTTTCCACAAAATGGGTTATCTTATGTCTACCAAGGCTTGAGCATAGTTTTAAGGCTTTCCCATATTTTTTACATTCCAATATGACCTCCCCGGTATGTATCATCTTCTGTCTATTTACATTTGATAATTTTCTGACAACTTTCAAACATTTACTGCATTCGCAGGTTTTACCATGCATAGCTGTTAAACTTTCATCTAGTTCATTGTAACGTACTTTCTGCTGCTTATACTCACACACCCTATCCCAGTCTTTTATTGAGTTGAAATTCTCAGGGCTATCATTTTCATATCTTCTCAGGCTTATCTCTGGTAATCCTTGTGAGTTGCTCTGGGCAGAATGATTAGATATAACTGAAAGAAATTAAAAAATACAAAATTATGCCATTGAGTTTCATCACAATTGAATAAATATACATTATAAATTTTGTCTGTAAAATTATGCCCTGCACAGTAGCGAGATGACATAGGACAGCACAAATGCCCTAATAATTTTTGGGATACATGTAAGAAATATATACTGCATTTTAGGGATTATAAAAATGAAGTGAGAATTTTCAGCCCACCAGGTGAGCACAATGTGAAGTGGCATATACAGGCCAGGTACAGTGGTTAATGTCTGTAAATCTAGCACTCTGGGAGAGTGAGTGGGTGGATTACTTCAACACAGGCATTTGAGAGCAGCCTTAGCCAGAGTGAAACCCTATTTATACCACAAATAGAAAAAATGAGTGGGGCGAATGGCAGACATGTGTAGTCTGAGCAACTCAGGAAGCTGAGCCTAGAGTATCTCTTGAGCCCAGGAGGTTGAAGTTGTTGTTAACTATAATAGCACAGCACTCTATCCGTGGTAAAAGACACTGTCTCAAAAATATATAACTATATAAAATCAAATAAGAAAAAAAAAATAATGACAAAAGGTGCAAAATATGGGAAGAAAAGTTTGTTCTACTTATAGACCACAGACATTCCCCCATCTGAAAACAGCATTGTCCATATGAAAGTAAACTTTTTCCTCAAAAGAAAAATAGAGACCTGCATTAATTCTACTGGCTTTTCAGGACTTTCCTAAACATAGGTTATGTCTCCTAAGAGGGAGAGTGCTGAAGGGAAAGGTGCAGTTTTTGGCATGGGCTGGGTTTGAACCCGTCACCTCTGGCATATTGGGCCAGCGACCTATGCCTCGGAGCCACAGGCACTGCCCGAGAATGATGCAGTTTTTACAAAACTGACTGAGGGAGCTCAAACCAAAGGTGAAATATTGTTACAGCACCAGAGAGACTCCAAGATAACAGACAGATTCAGGTCTAGCAAGTGATTACAAGCTCTTAGGAGGAAATGGGGGGAAAATGTTCAGCTAGAAAACAGCCACACAATTGCACAGGCAAAACAATTTCAGACTGTATACTGAACTGCCTTAAGTCTTTAGTATAATTTGTGTCAGAGTCTTGTAAGGTAAAGCCAGATCATAGATTTTGTGAAAGGTGACTTATGTGGCTCAGTGCCCATAGCACAGTGGTTACGGTGCCAGCCACAGACACAGAGGCTGGTGGGTTAGAACGCAGCCTGATTCATCTTAACAACAATGGCAACTACTACAAAAGAATACCCAGGCTTTGTGGTGGGTGCTTGTAGTCCCAGTTACCTGGGAGGCTGAGGCAAGAGAATCCCTTAAGCCCTAGAGTTTGAGGTTGCTGTGAGCTCTGACAGCACAGCACTCTACCGAGGGTAATAAAGTGAGACTCTGTCTCAAAAAAAAAAAAAAAAAAAAAAAAGGTGCCTTTTGTGATCCTCAAAAGTCAATGAAAGATTAGAATATGCAAACAATAATAGGGAGACACAATCTGAAGAAACAAAATAAATGATGTAGAATCAACCATAAAAATTAGAGATGTCTGGGCGGCACCTGTGGGTCAAAACAGTATAGCACTGGCCCTATATGCTGGAGGTGGCAGGTTCAAACCCAGCCATGGCCAAAAACTGGAAAAAAAAAAAAAAAAAAAAGGTGTTTAAATTACCTGAGAGTTTTATCTTCATGACGGTAGTTGGGTAAAATGGAAATGATACAAACAACTAAGTAAAGTCATAAAAATGGAGATATCAACAAAAAAAGACAAGCTTTAAAAAAGAGAAATTCCTAAGTCAAAGAACACCAGGGGAAGGGGGAAGACTGAGAAATTTTGAAAGGTAAAAAAAACAATACAGAACATCAAGCTCACCACACTTCAGGTAGGAGAAACACAAAGAACCCATAAAAAAGACACGTGAAGATCAAAGACTTGAAACCCACACAAGAGTATCCCGAAAGCCACAAAAGGAAACAGATGTGTCATCTCTAAGCATGCTCCTCTGAGATCACTAGTGGATGTTTCAACACACACCTTCTCTATCAAAAAAGAGTTGGATGATATAGTCAAAGTGCTGAAAGAACAAAAATTTCAAAACATATACATCTTATCCAGCAAAACATCCCTTCAAGATAAAGAAAAAAATAAACAATTATCAAGATAAATAAATGCTGAAAACTGGCAAAGAAGAAATGTCAAAGGAAGCCCCTTTCATTGGAAATGGTATAATGCTTGATAACAAAGCTAAATTAGGTAAAAATAAGTAAATCTAAAACAAAAACTAAGTACATTTAAGTAAAATATTGTATTATTGTAAAAAATAAGGCAAAAAGCACTTTTTTTTTTTTTTTTTTTGTAAAGACAGAATCTCACATTATTGCCCTAGGTAGAGTGCCATGGTGTCACACAGTTCACAGCACCCTCCAACTCCTGGGATTAGGCAATTCTCTTTGCCTCAGCCTCTCGAGAAGCTGGGACTACAGGTCCAGACACAATGCCCAACCTTTTTTTTTTTTTTTGGTTTTTGGCTGGGGCTGGGCGTGATCCCACCACCTCCAACATATGGGACCAGAGCCCTACCCCTTTGAGCCACAGGCACTGCCCCAACTATTTTTTCATTGCAGTTTGGCCAGGGCCGGGTTTGAACCCACAATCCTTGGTATATGGGGCCAGCACCCTACCCACTGAGCCACAGGTGCCACCCTATTTTTTGTTTTGTGAGACAGAATCTCAAGTTGTTGCCCTGAGTAGAATGCCATGGCATGACAGCTCACAGTGACCTCAAACTCTGGGGCTTAAGCGATTCTCCTGTCTCAGCTTCCCAAGTAGCTGGGGCTTAAGCGATTCTCCTGCCTCAGCTTCCCAAGTAGCTGGGACTACAGGCGCCTGTCACGAAACCAGGCTATGTTCTGGTTGTAGTTGTCATTGTTGTTTGACAGGTTGGGACTGGATTCAAACCCGCCAGCTCCAGTGTATGTGGCTGATGCCCTAGCTGCTAAGCTAGGCACAAAGCCAAGAAAGCTCTTTTAATCATGCTTTAAAATTCAAATACAAAAACAGAATTTTAACATGAAACTTCGGTTAATGGTATAGGTGTTCAATGTAACAAGATGAAATTGGTGACATCACTAAGGTAAAGAAAGGCTGGGC
The DNA here is from genome assembly GCA_963574355.1 of Loris lydekkerianus. Taxonomy (NCBI): domain Eukaryota; kingdom Metazoa; phylum Chordata; class Mammalia; order Primates; family Lorisidae; genus Loris; species Loris lydekkerianus. The sequence continues at coordinate 4,613 of CAUYPK010062926.1, forward strand.
GAAGTAGCTCACGCCTATAATCCTAGCACTTGGGATGTCAAGGCAGGTGATTTCCTGAGCTCAGAGGTTTCACACCAGGCTGAGCCAGAGACAGACCTCATCTCTAAAATAGCTGGCCACTGTGGCTAGCACCTGTAGTCCCAGCTACTAGGGAGTCTGAGGCAAGATAATAACTTCAGCCCAAGAGTTGTAGGTTGCTGTGAGCTATGACGCCAGACACTCTAATAAGGGTGAAAAAAGTGAGACTCTGTCTCAAGAAACAAAACAAAACAACACCAAACAAAAATACTAGCCGGGCATTGTGGCAGGCCCCTGTACTTCTAGCTATTAAAGAGACCTGAAGCAAGACGATCTCTTTAATCTCGGAGTTTGAGGTTGCTATGAGCTTAACAATGCCACAGCACTCTACTCAGGGACACAGAATGAGACTCTGACAAAAAAAACAAAACAAAACAAAAACCATAGAATAACAAAATCAGGAATATAATGAGTTACAATTTTTGAATTCAATTGAAGTTAGCGTGATATGAGTCTGAATAATATTAATAACATTGTTATATCTTAAAGAACTTTTATAATTTCCATTCTTTAAGGTGTTCAGAAAGAAAATATCTATAGAAGTCATGTGAAGTAAACTAAGAAAGCAATCAGACTAATTACAAAAATCAATAAAACAGAAATGAAGGTAGCAAGAGAAGAAATGAGGAGAAAATATCTAGAAGAAATAAAGTAAAAGGAACTTTAACTCATTTATATTTAATGTAATTAACTCAATAATGTAAAACGATGATATGGCTGAATAGACTTACAATAAATGAGTTTCTACAATATTAGGTCTAGAGAAAGCTCCTTGTAGCTTTATGGACTCAAATAGGCTAAAAGTAAAAATACAAAAAATCTGTATGCCAAGCAAATAGTAACTCCAAGTGGGTGAAGCAGCTATAATTATATGAAACACTATACACTTGTGGCCTAAATAGACAAGAGAAAAATGTATTAGTAATAGAACAGGTCTCTTTACAAAGAATCCTCACTATCTATTACATATACTCACAAACCTCATTTAGGTATAGTACATTTCTTATGCAATATAAACAAGTATGTATAACATCAATGATTCCAAACATAAGAAATAAATCATGGCAAAAGCAAAGGAAGAAACAGCCACATCATCATTTCTAATTTTAAACCCTAGGTTTTTCTTCTCTCTTTTTTAAAATTTCAGATTAATATGAGGGTACAAACAATTAGATCACACACTGGGCATGGTGGCTCACGCCTAGAATCATACTACTCTGGGAGGGTGGATAGCTTTAGCTCATGTGTTCCAGACCAGCCTGAGCAGAGCGATACGCCATGTCTACTAAAAATAGAATAACTGGGCTCAGCACCTATAGCTCAAGCGGCTAAGGCACCAGCCACATACACCTGAGTTGGAGAGTTTGAATCTAGCCCAGGACCGCCAAACAACAATAGTGGCTGCAACCGAAAAATAGTCGGGCATCGCGGCAGGCACCTGTAGTCCCAGGTACTGGGGAGGCAGACAAAAGAATCACTTGAGGCCAGGAGTTGGAGGTTGCTGTGAGCTGTGATGCCATAGCACTCTAGCCAGGGCGAAAGCTTGAGGCTCTGTCTCAAATAAATAAATAAATAAATAAAATCCAAAATAACTGTGGCAAAAGACTCACTTGAGCCCAAGAATTGGAGGTTTCTGTGAGCTAAGACACCACAGCCCTCTACCAGGTCAACAGTTCAAGGTTCTTTCTCAAAAAAAAATAAATAAATAAAGTAGGTTACAATGTTTCTATTTATTAGGTAACGTCCCACTTATAATTGTGTCTCTCACCCAGGTGGTGTGCCTTATATCCTGCCATAAGACACCATTTTTAATAATCAATTGAAAGGTTAGAAAAAAGAGTAATAAGGTAACAGATGATTTGAATGCTGTGTATTACTTAGACGTAATTACTTAGATGTAACAAACTTGACAGAATTCTCTAGTCAAAAGTAGCAAAATAAAGCTGGGCATGATGTCTCAGAGCTGTAATCCTAGCACACTTAAAGGATGAGGCTGGAGGATTGCTAGAGGCCAGGAGAGTTTGTGAAGAGCCTGAGCAAGGGTGAGACAGTCCTCACTAAAAAATAGCTGGACATTGTGATGGGCACCTGTACTCCCAGGTACTGGGGAGGCTGAACTCGCTTTATCCCAGGAGTTTGAGGTTGCTGTGAACTACAATGACACGGCACCTACCAAGGGCAACAGTGAGACTCTGTCTGAATAAAAAAAAAAAAAAAAAGAAAGGGTGGCACCTGTGTCTCAATGTGTTGGGCCTTATATACCAAGGCTGGCGGGTTCGAACACAGCCCCAGACAAACTACAATAACAACAACAACAAAAAACTAGCCAGGCATTGTGGCAGGTGCCTGTAGTCCCAGCTACTCAGGAGGCTGAGGCAAGATAATTGAGTAGGCCCAAGAGCTGGAGGTTGCTGTGAGCTATAACGACATAGAACTTTTATTAAGGGTGAGAAAGTGACACTCTGTCTCATAAAAAAAAATAAAAATAAAAACGAAAAAGTGGCAAAGGATTGAACTGACATTTCTCAAAGAAGACATACAAATAGCCAACAAGTATTACAAAGGATGCTCAAAATTAGTAACTACTGAAGAAATGCAAAGTAAAAATCACAATGAAATATCATACATCATACTCAGAATGAACACTAAAATAAAATTCTCGTACTGAGAATTTTGTTTGTTTTTTTTGGGGGGGGGACAGAGTCTCACTATGTTGTACAAGGTAGAGTACTACGGTGTCACAGCTCACAGCAACCTTCAACACTTGGTCTTCAATGATTCTCTTGCCTCAGCTTCCCAAGTAGCAGGGACAACAGATACCTGCCACAATGCCTGGATATTTTTAGGTTGCAGTTGGTATTTAACTGGCCTGGGCTGGGTTCAAACCCGCCAGCCTTGGTGTACGTGGCCAACGCCATAACCACTGGGCTACGGGTGCTAAGCCCCACTGAGAATGCTGAAGTGATTATGTGGGCATCTCCAACTTCTCCCAGCCGTGATCTGGAGCTGGTCCCACCTATCTAGAGACCTGAAGGGAGATACTTACTCATGACAAAGTAGACAGGCCTGAAGACCTTGGCACTTTTTTTGTGTGTGTATATATGTTTATATATCTACTTGTGTGTATACGTACATATATACAGATACCATACATTGTCTGTATATAGTATATATATTGGCAACCTCCCTACATTGACCACCTCCCCAAGTTCACCTAATGTATACAGACTGGGCATGCACCACAAGTACGTATCAGTACACTAGGCCAAGTTCCTTATGCTAACCACCTATGTGTGTTGACAAGATTTTCACAATCCCTTGAGTGGTCAACTTACAAAGGTCTACTGTGTTTCTGCATGTGTGTACATAATACAGTCCTGATAAGCATAACCTAAGCAAGAGACAGCTATAAATTAAAAGTTATTTATGACAGGTATGGTGGCCCATATCTGTAATCTTAATCACCTTAGGAGGCCAAGGGAGGTGGATCACCTGAGCTCAGGTGTTGGAGAACATCAAGACCCCTTCTTTACTAAAAATAGAAAAACTACCCAGGCACTGTGGCAGATGCCCATAGTCCCACCTACTGGGGATGCTGAAAAGACAGGCTCACTTGTACCCAAGAGTTTGATGTTGCTGTCATCTACAATGCCTCTGAACTCAACCCCAGGGTGATAGAGTGAGAAACTGTCTCAGAAAAGTTTGTAAGAGTGATTTTGTAACAAGAGAGAATTTAATATATGCTTGGGAATACTGTAACTCCCCAATGACATAGTATACATAAGAAATGTACAGAGTAGATACCTTTAATTATATTAAAGTTGAGAAATTGGGGCTCTGCGCCTGTAGCTCAAGCAGCTAAGGCACCAGCCACAAATACCAGAGGTGGCAGGTTCAAATCCAGCCAGGGCCTGCCAAACAACAATGACAACTACAACCAAAAAATAGCTGGGCATTGTGGCAGGCACCTTTAGTCCTAGCTACTTGGGAGGCTAAGACAAGAGAATTTCTTAAGCCCAGGAGTTGGAGGTTGCTGTCAGCTGTGATGCCAGGGAACTCTACCCAGGGTGACAGCTTGAGGCTCTGTTCCAAAAGAAAAGAAGTTGAGAAACTGGGCTCAGCACCTTTAGCCCAGTGGCTAGGGGGTCAACCACATACACCAGAGCTGGTGGGTTCTAATCTAGCCCCGACCTGCTAAACAACAATGACAAATACAAACAAAACATAGCCCAGTGATGCGGTGGGCGCCTATAGCCCCAGCTACTTGGGAGGTTAAGGCAAGAAAATTGTTTAAGCCTGTTGGTGTGAACTATGATGATGCCACCACACTCTACAAAGGGCAACAGCTTGAGACTCTGTCTCAATAAAATAAAATAAATAAAATAAAATAAAATAGAGAAAGTAGAGCATACACAAATTAAACTATCACAGTTCATGTAAAGCAAATGTTGAAGTTAAATGAAATTAGCTTTTTCTTTATATTTGGGGAAGATTCTTAAGTGCTCTGATAAAATTTACTGACTATACTTCCTTCACAATCTTATTTGAAACCTTCATTGAATCTAAAATTATAAAGCAGAAGACACATGCCATCCATTTGAAGTGTCCTGAGATACCTGACCCAAATACTAGTACTAACTGCTCATTCTCACATTTTGAACAGGATTCTAAGGCAGCGGTTCTCAACCTGTGGGTCGAGACCCCTTTTTAACAATGAAAATAAATCGCCACATTAGGAAGGTTGAGTACCACTGAGCTAAATAAAAAAGAAATTGTTTTGAGGCACAGTTTCATTCTGTTGCCCAGATTAAAATGCCATAGCATCAGCCTAACTCACAACAACCTCAAACTCCTAAGTTAAAGTCATCCTTCTGCCTCAGCCCCCCAAGTAGGTGGGGCTACAGGCAACCACCACACTGCCTAGCTATTGTTTTTTATTTTTAATAGGGAAAGGATCTCACTCTTGTTCAGGCTGGTCTTATACTCAGGTACTCCAATGATCATCCCACCTCATCCTCCAAGAGTGCTAAGACTGTAGAAGTGAGCCACCATGCCTGCTTAAAGGAAAAAAAAAATTTTTTTCTTTTTATTGAGACAGAGCCTTAAGCTGTAGTCCTGTTGGAGTATCATGGCATCACAGCTCATAGCAACCTCCAACTCCTGGGTTTAAGGGGTTCTCTTGCCTAAGCCTCCCAAGTACCTGGGACTACAGGCACCCACCACAACGCCCGGCTATTTTTTGGTTGTAGTGGCCATTGTTGTTTGACAGGCTCGGACTGGATTCAAAGGCACCAGTTGTAGTGTATATGCCTGGCTCCTTAGCTGCTTCAACTATAGGCACTGAGCCTAAAGAAAATTTTTTAAAATGTTTCAGAGATCCTTAAAAATACACAAATATTTTTATGTTCTGAAAAATCAACCAAATAGCAGGCAGATTTTGCAGTCCTGGATAAGCCATAGAAAGTTCTTTCTTTTCACTACAAACTAGAAAGAACATCGCCCAAAACTAAACGTCTTCTAAAAATTAAAAAGAAAAGACCAGGCACCTATAATCCTAGCACTCTGGAAAGGCAAGGTAGGTGGATTGCTTGAGCTTAATCAGTAGGAGTCCAGTCCAAGCAACAGCAAGACTAAGTCTCTTAAAAAGAAAAACTAGCCGGTCACTGTAGCAGGCACCTGTAGTTCCAGCTACTTGGGAGGTTGAAGCAAGAGGATTCCTTGAGCCCAAAAGTTTGAGGTTGCTGTGAGCTATGACACCACAGAACTCTACCCAGGGTGACAAAGTGAGACTCTGTTCCAAACATAAATATGGATTAAATTAAAATTTAGTTTAATTAATTTAATAAATTAATGATTTAATTAACTTAATTTAATTTTAATTTTAATTAAAAGACGAATAGGGCTAGCCATGGTGGCTCAAACATGGAAACCCAGCACCTGAGAGGCCAAGGTGAGAGGATTGCTTGAGTTTGTGAATTTTAAACAAGCCTGAACAGGAGCAAGACTCTGATTCTACAAAAAAAAATAGTAAAAATATTAGCCGGGCCTTGTGGAGAAACCTGTACTCCCAGCTACTTGAGAGGCTGAGACTGAAAAAATCACTTGAACCAAGATGGTTCAACTAGAAAAGAAAAGAAAGATCTGTGCTAAGCTGATGCCATGGCACGCTGGTCTGATGGCAACACAGTGAGCCTTTGTCTAAATGAGAAAATAAACATAAGAAATGAAAAAAAAAAAAAAAAAAAGAACAGAATTGCCTTCGTGTAACAAGAGAAAGAAACCCAGGCTTCCCAGAACTCATTTCCAATTAAGCTGAGCTTCCCTAAACACATTGCATTGTGTGGTTTCCTCCTTCAACTTTGGACCTCTGACCACTGTTATCTGCTTCATTCCCTCCAACCTACCTGGGTGCTTGACCACTGTCTGGTGAGTCTTCACCTTCCAGGGTTCTTTCCTTTGCTCCAGACAGGTGATGAGCTCTGGCTTAGAGACAGCAAGCCCTGTTTAATTAGAAAAAAAAAGATAACATGACACTTACTGGGTTTCACCAGTTAATAATCTAGAACCTTCGTAGAGTAGAGAACACAACATTTTAGAGATCCTAAAAGAATAATCTAAAAATAGTGGTTTCTGACAGAAACTTTACAATATTTTAAAAGCATTTAAAATGCTACACTACCCAGTATTATGGAAATCAAATTTGGTGCTAGAAACTAGACTTAAAGGTATGGGCAACAATTCTAAGCCTCTACATTTTTGAAATTACCATCAATGTAGGGAAGGATATTTATCAGCTTAAGAAAGATTAAGATTAATGCTAAGATAACAACTGAAATGTTTTCTTTTCTATACCAAGAACTTATGTTTTCCTTAGAAACAACAATCTGAAACTAATGCAGTCAAAGAAGAATCTCCACAAAACCCACCTACAGAGAAACAACATGAAATGCTTAGTGTACAGTTAAGAAATGTGTATGTAAGTTATCCTCACCAAGGAAGACCAGGTGTCTGTAGTTCTCCAACATGACATCGCGATACAAATTTTGCTGAGCACGGTCCAGGCTGTCCCACTCATCCATAGAGAATTCTATAGACACATCTCTGAATGTCAACAGTTCCTGAAAAAAAAAAACTAGAAATAAAAAAATACATATATATATCATGATGTCATGAGAAGACTGAATTTCATTTTTACATCAATGAGTGGGTGAGAACTTCTTTTGACTTACATGACTGAATGGTATTATGTAGTAAGTACAGCAGAGAGATAGTCCCTCATGTGCTCTCTAAGAATCAGGAAAGAGGATGGGATAACATCCACAACCCCAGTGTAGATACTGTGCTTTTTGGCTTTCCAATGCAAAAATAAGGCCACCAATACAGGCATGTGGATTCTTGCGCCTACTTACATCATGCACTATAAGCTGTGCATATTTCTTACATGAAAATATCATGGTGAGGTAAACGGAAGCCCTAAGATTTTAACATGTGCAAGCATGAACTGGAGATCTGGTCAAATGCAGTTTTTTGAGACATAGTCTCACTATGTCATCCTCGGTAGAGGGCAATGGCGTCACAGCTCACAGTAACCTCCACCTCTCAGGTTTCAGCAATTCTCTTGCCTCAGCTTCCCAAGTATCTGTGACTCCAGGCACCCACCACAGTGCCTGACTATTTTCTTCTTGCAGTTGCCACTGTTGTTTAGCTGACCTGGGCCAAGCATAAACCAGCTAGCCTTGGTGCATGTGGCTGGCGTATAACCACTGTGCTATGGGCACCAAGCCTCAAATGCGGTTTTTTATTCAGAAGATATTAGGCGAGGCTTTATTCTTGAATTTCCAACAAGCTCAACAGAGATGCCAATATTTCTGTCCCATGATATTTCATCATGAGACTGGATTTATCCCAGTTGAGTGTTGACCCAGTAAACAACCATTAAGCACTTATTTTCCAAACAAGGTATAAAAATAGAATTTCAGAAGGTGCATATGAGTTGATAATCTTCCCCCAAGTACTTAATCATATTCTGATAAAAACCACTTAAAAATTGTTTTTCAAAGTTGAAAGTACAGGCTTGTCGCCTGGCTCAGTGGCAAGAGCACCAGCCACACACACCAGAGCTGGTGGGTTCAAATCCAGCCTGAGCCTGCTAAACAACAATGACAACTATAACCAAAAAATAGCTGGCCTACAAGATGCAACCAACTCCCAGGACAACTGTGGTCATGGTGTACCAAATGAATTGGTCTGGCTACCACTGTGGTCTTTGTGCTGCAGGTTCAACAAAAGATATATGTTAATTTTTTGTGTGTGAACAACAATGTGGAAGCTAAAATTCACATATTTTTATGTAAAGTTTTTCTATTCTTTGATTTTTAATAAACTTTGCAAAAAAAAAAAAAAGCTGGGCATTGTGGTAAATGCCTGCAGTCCCAGCTACTTGAGAGGCAAGACAATCGTTTAAGCCCAAGAGTTAGAGGTTCCTCTGAGCTGTGACACCAAGGGTGATACCTCAAGACTATGTCTAAAAAAAAAAAAAACACACACACACTGAAGGTACAGATATTTGCCCTATCTTCTAATCTCTAATGCTATCTTTAAAAATTCCTCTTTAGCATCCTAGAAAGCAAGGCTTTTATACTAATTCTGATTTTGAGAACCTTGAGTTACTTTAGGCCATCCATGCCATCTTCTGTAAACTGCACGTGTGTCACCTTATTTTACACAGCACTGAGGGGGCTTCTGGACTGAAACTGAGCAGTACTTAGTCCCCTGCTTTGTTAATATCCAATGACCCAACATCATCCACACCGGGTAATATGGGGATACACTCATTTCCATTTAAAATAGGCACAAGGGAACATTTGCAGAATTACAGAACATAATTTTTTATAAACATAAATTTGTGATGAGAATTCTCCAGGGCATATGGGAATTTGGATGGAGAATGGAGAGCAGACACTGCTGTATACAGAGGGGAAGAGGATTTCTCAGAGCCTCTTCACTGGGCAAGAGTGTTTGAAACAAGCTCCTTCGGCAGGAACATCACAAGTAGAGAAGATTTCCAACTTCGAAACATAAGACGTTGCAGGAGAAAAGGCAGTCACAGCCCTGTGTTAGGACACATTTAGCTGAACCAACTGGTTCTTCCTCTTTCCCTGCCTGCCCTTGATTTCCTTCTCAGGTGAGGTTACCTGGATGTATATTCCACCTGCATCTTGATAATATGGCTTTAAAGGCAACAGCACAACCCCTTCACCTGCTCCCACCACATCCACAGGCTGAGAAACCTTGAAGCAAAAGAAATAGATATATATATCTACCCTTTCCTTTTCTTTATTATAGGGGACAATCAGGACAAGGAGCTTTCACATAAAGACCAAAGTGTGACTTTCATATTTCTTGCCCTCAGGAGCCCCCCCTGCTAGCAATTTCGGCTATGGCAATGGAATGTTGGTGGTGCTGTCCTGTCCCCATGAAGCACAAGCAGGGCAGGCCCTGTGACCTCCCTTGGGAGAAAAGGCTCAACACATTTTAAAACTCTCATGTGTGACACTGGCCTAACCTTAACATCACATGGGGATATTAATTAAAACCATGTGGATGACACACTCCAGACTAATAGAATCTGTGGGAAGGTGGAATCACAGATGATGCATTTCTTCAAACTGGCCATGGAATCCTACCTGG